>JAPVCE010000029.1:1972730-1984712 GCA_029606265.1 Paecilomyces dactylethromorphus | reverse complement strand
AAAAAAAAAAAAAAAAAGAAGCCATGTTCCTCTACCTCATAAAGGAACAATACAGCGAGCTGGCTGTCATGTGTCGCACTCATTGTTCACCGTGTTCTATGAGATTGCGAGCTTTTGTGACTTGCGGGGCTACTAGCTACTAGCGAAGGCTGCGCAACAAAACATCGGTGGACATCCTCTCGCGATTTGTCGCAACCCAGCTTTGCTGTGCATGTATTGTGGCTCATACCAAGTACACCTGAGACTCATGTGCCATCTTGCTATTTGTGGCAGCAAGGCCAAATATAGTGCTCATAGCAACACCATATGCGGACCGAGATCGTCTTCTCTTTATCTAGCAACCCATGACGCGGCAATTAACCTCGTCCCTTGTACAGCCACAACGGGCACCCGCCCGACCTTTCTCTGGAAAGAGAAGACAAAGCGCTTATTGGTGACGTGACATGTTGAAAGTTCTGGCCTCTAATGACAGCGCTTTGTTCGTGGATCGTTATTGGAAGATGAGCGGCTAATCTTCTGCCAATTGTGATGAGACGCAGGCCGGGCTGTGACGGGAGGGGCCGTTGGAGCCAAACACGTCCATCTACAGGGCTGCTGTGTCACCTGTCGAAGCTGACCAGTGCCAAAAGTTCCTCTATCCAGGATGGGGTGTGATCGAATAACATTAAGCTGTGACCAAATAATCTCCGGACTTCGGGACGATGATGTCTAGATCAATTCTCACCTTCCGATGCTCCCGCTATTATTGCTACAAAGTACTTTCTGTGTCTACCGCTGTTAACCTATTGTTAATCTGTCACCACCTTTGGAGGCAGACTTCAATTTGTGGGGAGCTTATCCCCTCCTGCATGCTTAGTGTCCGATGTGAACGCTATCGGACCAAAAAAAAGTCCAAATTTTGAAGTTGAGGAATAAAGAAATCTTCAGCATCTGCTGATCGGCGAATGTGCATGTTGAAATCGCCCAAGGTACTTAAATTAACGAATGAAGCATCTCAGCTTTTCATTTGACCCTTTATGTTACGATACCTGCTTGGTCAAATACAACGTTGCATGCTGACGGTTCATCTCCGATCCAGGCTCTGCACTCGACTGGGTAACACAACAGCTCTGTCTGTGTGAAACAACTGACAGACGATGGTCGACCGTATGATTTCCGAGTCGGTGTCAATATGAGTCGGAACGCACGCCTTGAGACCTCGAATACGGGGCAATCTTCTAGATATTCATTCCTAGAAACTCCGATGGAGATGCGTGCACCAATTGGTATTTCTGACAGTCAGAGTCCACCACCACTGCCGGTACCTCCTCTTCACTTGCATCCGACGACGACGGAACAACTGAATCCGAACGTACCGCACGAGAAGGCACAAGAACAACAGTACTTGCGACAGCTCCAGTCACAGCAGCAACGTGGAGCGACACCAGACATTGGGCCTCCACCGCTCGAACAACATCCAGCACATTTCGCGCCATACGCAGATGACATAGAATCTCCAGTCCAAGAGCCAGTTCAGCAGTCGCAACAACCTGCATATCAGCCACCGAACTCTCCTGGGCCAATTCCTGTCAAGACAGAGCCAGTGGTCGAGCAACAGCCTGAACAAGGCCATGCTCCGTCAGTTGGGCCCGATTCTAATCCTCTACAACAGCCGCTACAACAGCCTCTTTCTCCGGTCTCTCCTCATTCTGTGCTTTCTCCCGTGGGAACATTCCGGAACCTAAACCATGGACCAGCAGAGTCGGATGATATCTATGCGAACCATCACCCGGGACAGATATCGCACCCCAACCAGGAAGTCAGAGGAGGAACATGGAGCCATGGCCTGTGCGACTGCACTGATATTGGAACCTGCTGTCTTGGGCTTCTATGTCCATGTGTTCTATACGGGAGGACGCAATATCGTTTAGGCATGAAATCGAGAAAAGAGGACCCAACCAATTTGTTAGGGTATGAGAAGTGCAATGGGTCGTGTACTTGCATGGCACTTCTCTGTGGATGCCAATGTTCGTAAAAGATCCCTTGCATATGCGCTGTCTTTTTTGTTTTGCGGTTGTTCTATATACTGACCTTGGCCACAGGGCTCCTCGCGACTATCCAACATAGCCGAACCAGAAAAGCATACCACATGAAAGGTAACATTGCATCTGACTGCATCCGAGCGTCTTGCTGTACATGCTGTACCCTCATCCAGGACGAGCGGGAAATTAAAAAGAGAGAAGAGCATCGAAGCAGGGCCGTTCAGGCAGCAAATGCGCATCTTGTCTCGCCATATACCGTACCGACACAGATGTCATATGCACCACCTCCTAGATAATTGTTCCAGAGAATAAGCCTTTACAGTGGCTTCATCCGTTTCCCGCCCTTCCCAAGCGGGAAACCTTCACTCTCTACATTTTTTATGATGCTTGTACATATATGTTCCCTAGATATACCCTGCTATCTGTTCCTTTCAACGCGCTGGATATTTTCCAGCCATGCTATTTCATTTGTTACATAGCGCTCTCTCGTGCCTTCTGGACTGACAGGACAAATTTGTATTATATCCGCGGTGTTTAACACCGAATGAACTCTTGCACTACTGATACCGACAAAGTATATCAGTCTACAGCATATCACTAATGTTCCTTGAAGTACCGCTAGAAGGATTTTCCTAGTTAGTTTAGCCTTCATACTCGGGTTATTCTCATTCATTAGTCTTAGCTGCAATCATTCCTTCCCGATGTTAATTATAAACTTGGCGTGTCTGCTCTCTTTTGGCAAGTGCAGTTGTCCTGACTACCGTGAAAACAACTCTAAGAATTCATCTTTCTTTTAAATATCTCTATATGCGACTCCGTTTCTGTTTTGATCCTATTTCATAGGGGGTATATTAGGATCGCGTACTCGTCAGATAATAATCGACTTTCGTATCTGTTTTTCAATATCTCAGCTTGAGCCATCTACGAACTCCAGGGCCACGTGATGCTGGTGGACGTCGGGCCCGTGATAATGTCCTATACAGCCCTCCTGATTCCATGGATACTGTTTGCATGGAGTAATAAGGAGCATGGCACTAGGGCTCTTTTCACAACTACCGATTTCCGGATACAGCGCGGCAAACCTACTACACTGGCCTGGAGGCATATCAATACGGACCTCACGAGGGGCGTATACGTTTCGATTACGTTGGTAGAGACAACTACGGCGGAACATGTTCTTCAGGTACTCAGTAAGTGGATTTTTTTTTCATTTCTATATATCTGTGGACCTCAATGGGTCCATTGAGTCCAGTTCTCGACCATAAGTAACATGGGCAACAGACACCTCGGAATATTCGTGGATTAGAGAATACTCCTGGATACCTCCCGATTCTTTGTCTTCAGGCAGCTACGCGTTTCGAGTAGATCCCAGCATTGGCAGGCCTGATTGGAGCCCGGCTGTCTTCTATGATCAAGATTTCGTTGATCCTCCTACTACAAAGTACCTGATGCCCCGCACCGCAATCTGCCCTTGGGTAAGGACCACCGCCTTGGATGTGCTCACTATCGGCATGGACATTGGCATGTATTCCAATGCAAGGCCTGGTGCCTCACCCAGACTTCCCAATGCAACCAAGGGGTTTCACTATCCTAGTTTGATATCTGCGGCAGCACTTGCAGCAATGACGAATCTCGGCATTGCTAGGTGTTTGTCTGCCTATTCAGGAAATGGCCGGAATACCGTCTGTGTAGCGCGACATCCTCTGATCGATGCGAGACCTTGTCCAGTGTATGTGTGAGACTACTTAGTGGGGCTATATTATCGTGACTGACAAATACAGGGTCCTCTCACCTTTGGAACCGGTCATTGAGAGAAGAAGCACACTTTTCTAGGACCACAACCAATCGAGGGACATAATCAGGAAAGCTTACGGAATAGACAGTTACTCTAGTGATGATGTTGTAGGTCCACAATATCTGGTTAGATTGCTGTGTATTTAGCAGAATCGCGGACTATTTCTGATTACCCTGGCATGGAAAACATAGATTTCCACGACACCTTCCTCGGCGCTCAAGAGACCATATTATTATGTACAAGCATTCAAGAGACAGTACGGCTTTTAGATGCATCGAACTAGCACAAGGCTGAGTGTGCATAACAGCGCGATGGGATTATATGTGGCGGCTGTCATAAACCAACGTAGTAGGGCATGGAGTAGGTGTTTCACAATTGTATCCATTTGAGGATAAAATTTCCTATTATCGTTAGGACGTTGTAGTGATCTAGCAAAATTGTGCGACAGATAAATGTAGCATAAAAATATATTCCACAACCCCCTGGTGTCTTGGCTGATCCAGAAATACAGCAGAACCTGGAGAAACACGGAACATGAGTTCGGTGGCGGACCGCCCTCTTCAGTTGGCCGGACTCTGGCCGAGCCATCTGATACCTCATCAACCCTAACGAACTTGCTCTCTCTTTGTAACTGCTATCTTATCCGCCTCACGTCGCTCTCTAGCATATCATAACCCCCCGACTTAGACGGTTTCACAGCCCGTTCCAGCCGCCTGCCTCCCTTCTTCCCCGGAGTCCCCGCATCCCGATCGTCGAACGTGTCCCTGGTGAAAGTTCAGCAGTGCGATCATGTCAGGGACCTGACGACCGCAACATAAAACTATCCGCAATTGGGGACGCTCTGAAGTTGTGGGCGCATAGCTTATGAGCTGCTCAAAGGGACGATTCAGAGATCGCGACAATGGGCGATGCAACGACCCACCTTCATCGTCGTCAGATATGGGCTCGTCCTACGACTACGAGCACGACTTCCTACGATCCAAGCTGCACGCCCATTCTACTTCCCAGTAACGGTAGGTTCAGTTTCATTGTATATGGATGCGACGACAATATAACGATGGAGGAAATCTGTGATGTGCACATATACTAATGCGTGTCGATTGACATTGCAGGAATCTTACATCTGAACCGTACCTTCCAAATCACGTTGACCGAAAACATCGTCTTCCAGCCACAATGCACGGGAGATTCGTCGGCAGAAGAACTGGGGAATCCCACCGCAGTAATCGACCTTCGTGATCCTTTTTACTCGTCCACCTCTCCCCAGATGTATGCGATGGGTTGTATGACCGTCGTAAGCTATCTTCTCGTCGTCATCCTGTTCATCACGCCACGGACGTTCTTTGTCGGAGGCCCAGGGGGTGGTGCCAACTTCTTGGGTCGCCATGGTATGATAAGTGGCTCTTACAGCGGGAGCTCTTCTGTTGTCGGTGTCGGTGGCCGCCCATGGTTGCAGAAAGTTGCAGCATTGACCGTCGCCATATCCTTAACGATCGCGACGGTAGACTCGTTCAATGTGGCCGAACAGCAATACGACTACGGTTACATGGATGCGCAGACTCTTACAGATGAGGTTATTGATGGATTGGAGATCCGAATTGTCCGAGTTATATCAAGTACCTTTCTCTGGCTTGCTCAGGTCCAGACTCTGATCCGATTGTTTCCACGACACAAGGAGAAAGTTATGATCAAATGGGCAGGATTCGCGTTGATTGTGTTGGATACACTCTTTAGCATCCTGAACAATTTCGTCGACGATGGCACTACTACGCGCCCGAGGTTATTCGACGACGCCATTCCCGCTCTCAGTTATCTATTTGAACTTGCGCTCAATCTGTTATATGCCGCCTGGGTCATCTTTTATTCTGTGTCTAAACATCGGTTCGCCTTTTTTCATCCCAAGATGAGGAACATATGCCTGGTGGCGTTACTATCATTATGTGCAGTTTTCATCCCCGTGGTTTTCTTTGTCCTTGACATCGCGAAACCGAATGTCGCAGGTTGGGGTGAGTATATACGATGGGTTGGAGCTGCTGCTGCAAGCGTGGTCGTTTGGGAATGGGTGGAAAGAATAGAGGCATTGGAGCGAGACGAACGAAAAGATGGGATTCTGGGTCGGGAGATATTTGATGGAGACGAAATGCTAGAAGTGACACCCTCCGAAGAGGTTGACTCGCCCCACAAAACGGATCCTGGACCCCATGATGGAAGAACAGGTGGATCGTCATCTGGCTGGGGTGGTGTAAGAGGTCCGCGCCATCGTCCACTTCGGACTCGAGTGCCTTTTCAACGCCATCATCGCAGCCAGGGCCAAAATAACAGCCAACAAATTCAATCCTCTACAGAAGCAGCACGTGGCGGAGACACTCATCCTGCTCCGCCTCCCACAGCTCTAACACCGGTCAGCCGGGCTGATACTACGAGCGCTTCCAGTACAGTGTATTACGTCCGGTATCATCCTGTTTCCAGCCCATCACCACTTGCCGCCAATGTCCCGGTGACCCCCGAGGATGAAGATGAAGCGAAGGAGATGACGACTGTTGCAGAAGCTCAAGAACAAAACGAGGAGACGAATCCTCGACGCACGCGTGCGAATGCACAACCATCGACTACTCTGCCACCATCAGATCCCCGATGGTATTCCTTGTTGAACAATTTCAAAAGACGTCGTACCTCTCCACCAACCGAAGTTGTTATTGCACAGGCAGAAGGACAAGGTGCTGCTGAGGACGAGAGTACTAGGGAGTCAGAACCGCCAGTGGGAAGAAACGGTGTACGGGGTCTGCGGTCTCGCGTCGATAATCTCTTTCATCGCGGTAGATATAGGACTGAACAGGATGGATCTGATTCTGATCCTCCTCTTCCTGTCACTGTCATTCCTGCACGAGGTCGGGGTCAACAGACGTGGTCCCCGCAAGGGTTTGACGATTCCAGCACCCACGAAGGATCCGAGGATTTCGATGATGATCATGCATCAGGCCATCGTGAGCTGCCTGTCATGGTTATTCCGTCCCGACCTCGCACTGCTGCACCTTGGCCTCAACCAGCCGCCGGCGAGACTGGTCACAGTAACCATGAACTCCGTTATGATCCTGAGACAGCAGCGTTGGTCGGAGTCGATCCAGGTCATTCCCACCGTGGTCCAGATATCCCAGAGGATACGATGTCACGCACAACGTCCGCGAATGATACCACCTTTGGATCAGACGAGCGGACCGTGGTGGCCGGCAGTCGTAGCAGTGACTCCCGAGACTCACGAGACTCAAGAAACACAACATCGTCAGATATATCGTTTGTTATACATGGTCCAACAGGACATGCTGCGCACTTGACCCCAGATCAGCCTGTTGTAACGCCCGCTGACAATGGCTCAACGGTAGTCCTGACGGAAGTGTCGCAGCCGCACCAACCTGCTCAACAACATGATGCGGACCTGGAGGCAGGGCTAGGTCCTAGCCTGGGTCGTCAAACATGAACGTGTCTCATCTTTTCGCCGTTCTTCTTCTTCACGACGTACAACTATATTCCCATTTAGCAAGGAGTCTCGGGGTCATTTTGATTCTTTTTGGCGCTCTACATAAAATCAGGCTTCTCAGTAAGGAGTGGCTGCTGGTGGGGTCATGGAGCTCTGTTATATTATACCTGGGCCGCGACGGAGCGGACGGAGATGATACCCTGCATAAATCGTTCATAATTCTGTGTATTAATCCTTCGATGTATATGCCTTAAATAACTGGTCGTCCACTTTGGATTCGGTTTCGTCGATCCGAAATGTAAAATGTAGCACAATTAGCTTCTGGAATCTGCCATAGATACGGCCTACGACAGTAATCACCGTCAGCTCGTGTTCCCTGCTCGTCTGGCTTGGCCTCCGACTCGTTCGGCAACTTTACGCTCCGCCCAGGGAAAGTACAACATGCGGCAGGCGGCAGCTTTTGGAGCTGTAATCCATCCAAAACGCACGCTTTCATTTCATGCCTTTTTATGAACCTTCGTGGGACAGCCCTCAATCAGTGCTGCAGCGCTCTCCTGCCTGCGACACTGCATCATGGCGGCTGTCAACCGCAATATGTTCGACGCCACCGTCAGCACAGACATACCGAGTGCGCGGGGCGGAACAGTGATGGGCCTGCCGTTGAACATCCTCGCCCAGATTATTTCTTATGTGCGTCTTTCTGCTCTGTCGTAGCCTGCGATCAGATTCCCTGATAATAGATCTACTATTTATCCTGATCGTCCATTGCGACTGGCGCTAACATGTGTCGTCACCGCAGGTGGATAATCCAGCGGACCTTGCTCGCATTTGTCGCACATGTCGGGTGCTTAATTACATGGCCTTGCCCCAGCTCTACAGGAACGTGACATTGACATCCTACGATAAAATTCGATACCGAGGTGAAGAGCCTGAGGGATGGGGCGGCGCAAGTCCCTTTTCAATGGGGCTGAACACCATGGTAACGAGGCCGCATGCAGAGCTCGTGCGATCGATGACTCTGCGCGGAGAATGGAGAGAACACGAGCTGGAGGAGCACGCCCGCGTTGGCAGAGTGCCGGATTCTATGATGATGCTTAACATTGCCGTACGGGCGGCCATTGATCGCATGAGTGAGCTGGAGAGTTTCAGGTATGCATGTTGCCGGGCGTTTCCGCTGGATAGATATCCTTTTGCTGACGGGCAGTTGTCCGTAATTGAAGCTGGGAGTTGAATACGAAAATGCTCGAGACAATATATCACGGTCTTGCGCAACGACCGAAGCTCACGTCGCTGACGATCCGCTTCCCTTCGAGTCGCCATCCGCGGCCTACGACGGTCATCCCGCCTATGCACAATCTTCGGAGTCTGAAGATCACGGATATCGACCCTCTATGTTACCCAGACGATATCTCAACTCTCCTTCTACATGCGAAGAAGCTAGAGGAGCTCAAGCTCCACTGGTCTCCTCGGATGCGGGAAGTTCAAGAGCCAAGCGTCATGCTCCATGACTATTTTCGCAAATGTATCGCTGCCAAATCACCGCTCAAGGTGAAAAAACTTAGTCTGCAGAACCTATATGCCATTCACACGGAGGAATTCAATACTGCGTTTGACCAGTCCGTAGTGGAAGATGTCACGGTACTGAATAGTCCAGGAACGGACGAACGCATTATGATGAACTCGTTTGTCGACAATACTTGGCCGGCAGGACCGCCGCCTAGTGCAAATTTCAGAGTCAAGGCTATGCGTCACGATCATCTGTCCAAGAAGCACTGTGAATTTATAGCCAGATTCTCGGGATTGGAGAGGCTATACTTTGTGAACGCCGTTCGCAATCCATCGGACTACATCAATACGCCGAGGCAGTCGACAGTGTCGTCCAACGCACTTACACCTCCCACCTTAGAGCAAGCCCACACATCTCCAAATGGTGCAACGGCGACGTCGGCACGAGAAGGGTCCGTTGACTCTCCACAAACGCCTTCGAATGCTACCAATGCTCATCTGCTCTTAAGGCAGTCTTATCTCAATGCTATCACGGCGAATCATGGTGCAACGCTACGCCATCTCCTCCTTCCTTCCCGTTGGCCTCTCTCTGCGTCAGCCATGGCCCGCGTTGTCCGTGGCTGTCCTAATATACAGCAGCTTGCATTCGCACCTGAATCCTCCAGCTTTGATACTTTGGCCGTCCTCCTTCCCTTCTTACGCAATCTCGTCGCTTTACGACTCCTAATTACCACCGAGCCTCAGTCATCGCAGGGGTCTAACGGCGCGTCGAGATCAGTTAGACTGTCCGCGGGAGCTCCGGCAGGGCATGGTTCCAATGGCATCATCAATCATAAGCGACCCCCCTTCCAGTCTTTAGCTGAGATCGTCGAGATGGACGACCGGGTTCACCAGGAAATGATTTCTACCGCGCTTGCGGATCATGAGCTGAGCATTAGCCTGAAGATTCTTGGTCTCGGCTGGAAAGCATTTGAGATTGGTGATTTCTACACCATCGCGGCGACGAGTGCGCAGGATATCCCGGGATTTGGCCAGGGACTCGGTGCTCCTGTGACGGGTGCAAATCTGCCCTCACGAATTATCCCCGTTGATAGTCCCACCCTTACCAATGTTTCGCCCGCTGGTACAACAAAACTCGACAATGAATCCATCAATATTTCCTCAACCCCTACACCGTTCCCAAACTCTCCGATCCCACGTCCCGCAAAATCAACTGGCCCATCCCCAAAGTCCTCTCTGGGGAAACATCCCCGTGATGCAGATAGTTTACCTCAATTACCTGATCAGAAACGCCAGTATGCACTCGACTTTGCCAATAGTTGTGGAGACCTCCTTGCTGGTACCGTGTTGGAACCTCAAGGCGACAAGCGTCTATGGCGTCGTCGCGTACGCCGTGTCGGCTGGGAAGTCCTGCAACGCTGGGAGATCTGGTCGTTGGACGTACAGGAAATATAATCTCATCAGGTCTGTCAGAGGCCCTTGACGTGCTGGCAGGTCGAGCGTTTTCCGACTTGTACATTACCCTACATAAATACACTATTCTTTCTCCACTCAAGAGGGCAAAAAGGTGAGATACAGGATTAGTCTGGACCCATCAGAAGGTGAACTATGATGGAGGAGTCTGGAGTTCTACTCCATGGAGGAACAATCCGTGGCTGATTTTTCTTCTTTGACGTTTATCTCATTCAAAATTCGATCGGGAACTTGTCCATTATTTGTTCCGTTCCGCTTTGTCGTTGATATGGAAACTAATTTGTGTCTACATCTGTTGTGTACATTTGCATGTGTGGAGTTTAGCTAACATTTAGACACTGCCGTCGTTACAATACAAGACAGCGGGGAATAAAAATTACCTACCTGCATAATGAGAATTGATAATTGAAGAGCTTAGAGCTTAAGTAGACCAGGTGATAGTAGGGTACGTCACCCTCTGTGAGAGAATAAGCTCCAGTAGAAAAGGTCTCAGCACTCAATGAAATAAAATACCTATTGTGCTGGAATGATGCAGAGGAAGGTAAGGTGTATATATTCCATTAATCCCTTCCTCTGACGAAGCTTTTCACCAATAATGCCATTTTTCAAAATTTGGTCTTCGGAAAGATAGTGCTTGGAACTCGGTCTAGTGTTTTATATATATCTCTCTGTAGAGTTCGTGTAGGTAACAAGATTATGACACAACATTGTGATCGGCCACAAATGATGGCCTACAAGAACCCTAGATTCTATATATACGATAGAAAAGAATTTCCCAGAGCATTTAACAGGGGAATTGATGAAGGGTATTAATTTTCTCATTAGAAAATAGCAACGGTATAATCGTCCCATTAAGTACAGGAAAATAACTCCCATCTGATAAAGAAAAACGGATTTATCCGTCTCTAGACATCAACGCCGACCTGGATATATAAAATCACCTTCCCTCCCCTCCCCCCCGGGACCCATCTACTACGACACAGGTTTTCGCCCCCACACAACCGAGACGGGACTATACGAATGTATATTCCTGTCCATAACACACGCCTTGAAATCATCTAGGAACTTCCTCACCTCACCAATCTCCCACTTCATCACACGCGTCAGGAACGCTAGTGCCCACCCTTCACTTCCCTGGAGACACTCGATCTGATAGAACCAACCCTGTTCCTTCAGAATTGGATCTTTCGGCCACGGCCCGATGACTTTCTTGAACCGCGCTTCCTGAACGGCTTCAAAGCCCGATTCGATCATCACCTGCCGCTGCGTCTCGAGGATCTCGGTCGTCTTGCCTGTGACCCGACCCGCTTCGCGGAAGACGCTACTCCAGCGCCGCATTGGATGGTTCGGATCATTGGGGATCGAGCCATCGTCGCAATCGACCCAGACGCTGACGTTGGAGACCTCGAGGTATCCGCCTGGTTTGAGAACGTCGAGGCATTGCCGCATGAATTGGTGCCAGTCGGGAATGCAGCCGAAGAGGTCTCGTACGTGGATGTAATCGAAGGAGTTGCGGTCGAATGTCCATGGGTATTCTGTTGCGTCGTCGACTTCGAAGAGGAGATTGGGTGGGATCCAGCGCGGTTGGATAGGTGAGAGGTCGGTGCCGATCACCATGGCTTCGGGGTGTTGGTCTGCGAAATCTATTGCCCAGATGCCGGTTCCGGTGCCGATGTCGAGGACTTTCTGTTATACCAGAGAAATATGGCAGT
>JAPVCE010000029.1:1885373-1972683 GCA_029606265.1 Paecilomyces dactylethromorphus | reverse complement strand
CCGCGGTTGTGCGACGGCCATTGGATTTGTGGTTAGTATTACCGTCACCTCACCATATTATTATCGACAAAGGCTGTTATAGAAAAAAAAAAAAAAAATATGCGGGAGAAGATAAACCTACCTGCGGCTTATTCAACGGAGCAAGATACAATCTCTGCCCCATCATAAGCAGATTAACATGATGCGCCAAGTCGTTGGTCTCCTGGGCTTCTTCATCATTAGGACCCCAGTATGCGCCATCTTTGTAAGCGTGATAACGTCGACCATGTTCCATCCGATAGCGATATATCGATGACTTGATGGACGTTGTGTCCGTCTCACTGGGTTGACTGTGTCAGAACCTGTTATGCAGGAGGCCATATTTGGAAATGAAAAGTATGCATTGTGGTCGATTTGGGTGTGTGGATGTATTTATGTAAGGGTGTATGCGACGAATAATAAACACACTATGTAGACACCGTCGAATGTTGTAATCCCTGTCATGTAACATGACAGGGGGGAGAAAGGTATACATATCGAAGCAAACATAGATATGTCTCATACTTTAGTAAATATCACTTACATATCGCCCGTTATGGAATATCCATCATCGCTAGGATCCTCATCCACAATAATGGGAGGACCCGGAATATTGTTATTTAGCGCCTGCACCGGCACGTCGGCCATGGTGAGGATGCAGAATAAAGACGAAAGACGAAAAACCAATTCAATTCAATTCAATCCCGGCACTAACGGAACCCTCGACAGGAAAAACCAAAATGAATAGCAAATCATCCCTACCCCCATGGGTCAAAAGATAAACCGCTTGTCAAGCGACCAAGACCAAAATCAAGATCCAATTCTTCAGAAAGATCAAGGATATCTCCCGGTTCCGGAGGGGACTCGTAAGTTTATCTCGAGCACATCTCTCAATTTTTCTCCGAAGAAACGCCTTCCCTCCCATTGCTTTTTGTCTACTGGCGCCCCCGTAACCTTAATCGAAGGGCCGTTCCACGACTCAGGGTCCTAATTTTGCGACCACTCTCAGCGCCACCTCACGCCGAGCATAGAACGTTTGGATATGAATGTTCGTGGATCTTTCTAGGCGGACGCCCTGTAGTGGTCTTATGTGCAGTAGTTGGAGGCCTGAGCGGTTCGACGTTCGAGCCGAACAAGAAAAAAAAAGGAATGTGGATAAAACTTTGAAAGGGTATGGATTGTCGGGATCAGCCGAACACGAGATGGGTAGTTAGGTAATTAATTGGCTGGTCAACTGGCCTTGAACCTATATTATGGTCTTGTTAAGAAGGGGTGTGTGTGCTTTTTTTATTACGATTAAATGACTAAAGGGAATCTTGAACGAAGAGGAAAACACGAACGAAATAGAAAAATCTACAAAATAAACATGTTACTTCCGAACATACACCGAGCGTGCTAGGTCGATACCACAAAAAGCATACCCCGCACTACGCAAGCCATCTACGCAAAGCCCACGACATGGAATCAAATGAGGCTCTGACTAGTGGGAAATCAAAAATAGATTTACGACCCATCGCCACGGTGTCGGATATGCTATCGGCACGTGTATCTGGAATGCGGGCTTGCAGTAACCCAATTTTAGGTTCCATGAATACGATACGCCACAATGGTACGCCGTATCCCTTGCTGAAGTATAGATGTTGATGCGGGGTTGTAACACTTGTTTGGTAGGTTAAGATGGCGTTTGCATGCGCTCAGTTTTAAGGTGAAAATTCAAGGGTTACGAGTCGATCTTTGACAATCCAATGCTTGCTCATTACTCTTAAGTTTTGGCTACAGTAGAAGTCATGTTTAGCGGCGATATATGTATATTGCGTGGCCATGTGCACCTAGGCGGCCCAGATCATCAACAGGCGCTAGAATGCAATGAGTTATGTACTTAAAAAAAAGAATAAGAAAATATAGGATACAAGGAAACGGTGTTCCAATCACATGCTCCCACGGGACTCCCAGAGCCCCTTGTGGTCTATTGAGAAAGCAAGATATCTTACGCCTGAGCGGCGAAACCCAGCTTAGGACCATTGGAGTTGAAGACAACGTACTGGCTCTTCAGGAAGATGTCACCGAAGATAGAGAAGCCGATGTCAGAGTTGGCCTGAATTCCACCGTAGCAGGTCGAGCTACCGTCAGAAACAGGAGCGTAGTTGATGTAATCGCCAGGGACAACGGCACTGTAGCCACTGATAGCGACGGTAAAGGATGGGAGGCTGGCGCTGCAATCGAAGACATAGCCACCATAGCTGTCGCTGTTCTCAGCACCGTCGACCTGGTTGTAGTAGGCCTCAACGACATCGCTGGGAAGCAGGAGGAGGGTAGTGCCCGTGTCTGATGCACACAGAGACAGAACGTTAGCCACTTCTGTTTTCTCTGTCTTAACATATATTAGGGGTTTACGTCGACAAACTTACCAGCAATGCCAGAAATCTGGTCAGAGGAGGAACCGTCACCGATGGTATATCCATCAGCAGTGAAGCCCCAGAATCCTTGGGAGTTGTCAACATCGGTGTAGGTGATCTTGCCGGTGTACTTGGAGCTGTCTACGTAGCCGAAATCGTAGCTACCGGGAGCATTGTGCTTCAGGGTAACGGCAAAGAGAGGGGCGTTCAATTCGGATTTGACAGTGTCAAAGAAGGTAGTTTGAGCCTTTGGCTTGACTGCATCGCGGTTGATTAGCACAGCTAGGGTGATACTGCCTTTAAGAACACCTGGACTCACCAGTATTGATAGAGCTGAACGCCAATCCCAGGAGGCCATCGTTGTCCTTGTCCTGAGTGAACTCAGAGCTGACCTTCGAGGCGGCCTCAACGGCCTGCGAGCTGGCGGTCACACCGCCGACAGTGACGGAGTCCTTGTAGACGTCACCGCTAGCAGAGCTGCCGTCACCGTAGCTGATGCTCCAAGAGTAGCCGCTGAGCTTGGTAGCATTGGAAGATGGCTTGTAGACGGAGTGGCCAGAGCTCTCACTAGAGCTCAGCTCATTCGAGAAAACCCATCTGATAACGATTGTCAGCAAACGCTTGTTGAAATAAAAGACTAGAGCCCATACAAATCGGCAGAACCAGTATCAAAATCCAGGTGCAGCGTGGAGTCACCCGCGGTGACCGGAGTCAGATAAGCCTCATCGTTGGACTCAGGTGTCGTGACGACGCTGCCATTGACAGCAGCCGCCTTGACATTCTGGGGAACTGTAGCGCCGTACTTCTGGAGAGCACTGGCATAGATTCCCGGAAGGTTGATAGGCTTGGGAGTCACGGGCTTCGCAATCTGGTTGATCGTGAAACCGAGACGAGGACTGGCACCAACAGGCTTGGTGCCTGTAGGAGCTGCAGACGCAATAGCAGCGAGCACTGCAGCGGCAGCGGTGACCTTACTGAAAACAACCATTTTGTGTAACTTAAAAAAAAACTCCTGTATGTTCTTGGGGTAATGAATGAAAGGTACTCAAGAACCTGGGGAGTTGAGCTCGAGAGCTTGAAGACCAGGGACCTTGGAGCAGAGGGAGCTGGGTCTTTATAGTCTTCTAGTCTATAACGAAAGGTCCAAGCGAACTAACGCCAGAACATAGCTTTCCGATCATCGTAGGTGCTAGGCACGGTGGGCGGGAGCATCTGCTCAATGAACAGTAGCACGAAGTCTGGTTCCCCCCCTTCTGACCCCAGATCAAACGTCCCACAGGTCATGGAGCTAAGAAGAGAGACGTTACAATACATCTTGGGACCACGAAGGGTGGCACCTCTACATCCCGGTAGGATCGATAACAAAGATAGCGAGGTATTGCGCAACTTCCCTGATCCTGAACTTTGAACAGTTTTTTTTAGAGCGGGGCAGCTGCAGGCACAGCACGAGAAAAGCTTCTCGGACTGGCCCCGGTCCTTTCCTGACAAGGTAGTTAGAGAGAAGTCAAAGCCGAACTGCTTTAAAACTTCATGGGTGGAACGAATCAGGTAATGTCGATGGAATGAGTGACCGCCAGGACGATCAGGTACATCCATTCGTGGAGTAGCGTAAAGTCTATCATCTGAGCCTGGTTGACAAGCTTGACGCCCTAGAGCTTGATTCGAGCAGGGCGTGACGATCATCATCGCGTGGGGAAGATCGTCTGTTCATTCATAGGTCTCCCAAGTGCACCTGAACGGTGAACTGGCATATGCGCCGTCACCTCTTGGCAAGAGGTAATTAGATATATGACAAGGGGGCCCGGCCACCCCGGTTGCTCAGCGGGACCCTGCTTTCTCGTCTTCTTCGAAACATCGCGCTTCGCCTCTGGCATCGAACTGCGCCTTGTCACTGGTCGGTCGCTTATACTCAGGGGCATAGACGCATAACACACGCAGCCAGTCAACGAGAGCCATGCTTTATTGACCGACCGTCTAGAGAAGACAGAAAGTACTTCGGCGAGCCCACGCTTTCAGAGCCCGAGTCCGAGCCGATCAAGTCCCAAAGCCGTATAGTATATCTTGTAGCTTTTACATCGGGCACATAAGATTTCGCTTGGACCAAGAACCATAGATGCAGATCGAAGACACCTGCAAATGATTCGTGTATGTCAAGTGTGCAATGTGGGGGCCCAGAGGCACCGCGGAAGCCCAGGACGTCCCGAGGCTCGGGCGATCAACAGGCGGACTCGTGAGGCGTATCTGCACAGAACACGGAGAAAGAACTTCGATCTAGACAAAGAGTTACTAATAACCTTTCTGAATCATATTCATGCTGTTCGTCTATCCGTGCGTCCAAAATGATTGGGCCATTCTTTCAAATGAAAGGATTCACCTTCACTGGCTAAGATCGATGGTGAGACCCAATACTGGCTGTTTAAGTCACCATCCATCATCAAGATACACAGGCTCTTCCCGAGTACCTGCTCGATCCGGTCAGTCGCCCCATAATGCTGAGCAGTGCCTTTCCGTGGTTGCAACGCAGAACTGGAGGCAATTGATGCTCCGCTCATCTCTGAACTAAGTTCAAATCGCGAAACCGACGGCCGGATACGGCAGATCGCCCGGCCAAGTCACCGGAGTCTAGTTTTGTTTTCCCCCGTGCGCGAAACAATCTGATCAGTACTGTGTAGACAATTCCTATGACCGCTCAGGGTGACATTATTCCGTCTAGCCTACTTCTCAGGGAAGAGAAGCTTGGTCTCAGAGTTTCAGCTAATCTAGTCCGACGGTTTCCCGCAATCTCGGGTATGAACTTCTAGAAACCCACTGAGGAAGAGGTATCCGCCGTAGCATCTGGAAACTTTCACATTGTCAAGACGAGCCACGGGATCAGGAGATCCGTCGGACTGGATGAATGCCGGCGGCTCTTTGTCCTCCTCGACCTGACCACTGCTCCTTGACATTTCTTTGTGTTTCACGTCTTACAGGATGACTGCAATAATAACAATAATGATGGTAGTAATAACAGTAATAAACTTGGATGTGCATGTGAGATACTCTGCCAAACAAAGCCTCATGCATGATTCTTTTTTAGGCCAAGCATGTAGTATATCTTGCCTCAAAAAGGCAGTGCATCGGCCCCAAAAGCCAAGACTGAGCCACGATCGGAAAACGAGGGACCCGTGGGTACAACAACTAGCCGATGTTCTGTAGATCGTATCCCTTCGGTCTTGCCGCTCGAATCAGACGAAACGACCCTGCCAAGATAGCGCATGAAAGATCAACGGAGTCCGATGTCACCCTCCTGTTGCGTTATTTCGGGAAGATTAACTGCTTGGTCTGAAACACGTGTGTGCCTATAGGGTTCCGACGATGACGGGACAAATCTGCAGGGTTGCGATTCCATACAGTGTCGTCGTTCCTCCGCAGCTTGAGATGGACATGATCATCGGCATACAGTCACGGAAGCAGACCTCCTACGGATAGGCTTTATAGCAGTGCTGCTATATCCTAGGAGGGTTTTAGTATCCAAGAATACCCAATGAGATAACCAGTCTCATAACCAATTTTTTGAAGATTATCATTACAAACTTGCATGGCAAACGTGTTACCCGGTATAAGGCCTGAAAGCAGCAAAAGGCAATGCCAAAAAATCCAACCATCAATATTCAAGCAAGAGAACACCACTGCAAAAAAGGGTCAGAGGTAGTATCCACAATCCTGAATGAGCAGTTGAGAGAACATGATCAATCAAGTCTTCAACAAGGCCGAGCAAGGCGAAGAACTCCCAACTAGAGGTACAATATCATCACGGTAGCATCCAAGCATCTCAACGGATAATAGCAGGGACAAGATCGGTAGAAATAACAGTCGAGAGTTAGTATTAAAGATCTGATGAGTTACTTGAGGACCCGCAGTCTCAAGCTAGGAAGACATCACATAAACTGAGACGGGAGCCCGCTTCCAGCTGCTGTCTCACCACTTTCTCCGTTCTTGTCGTACTGCTCGTTGAGGAGAATCTCGAGCATGTCAAACTCGCCCACCATTGGTCCTGTCCCGCCCAGGCCTTGGTCAACACCAGCAGTCGAGCTGTTGAAGAACTGGTCCAGTGGGAGAGCGAACCAGTCCGGAAGAGCGCCTGAAGTTGTCGCTCCCTCATTGATGGGTTGGGATGGTGGATTGGAGTCTTCCACACCGACACTTGGCGGTGTAGCGTTGGGATCGTAATAGTTGTAGTACACGGATGGAGGCGGGGGCATGAAGGAGACATTGAGATTAGAAGAATTGATAGGTTGGGCTGGGATGTTAGCCAAAGGATCATGGCCATTTGTGGTATTTGAAGCAGCGCTGTTGTTTCCATCGACTTGGTAGCCCATGTTTTGTCCTGCATTTTGAGATGGTTGCCACTGAGCATTAGTTAGCTCCTTACGAGGTTGTGCGCTATCGCGAGGGCGTGGGGACTGAGTTCTAGACACCGGTGCGGAACCACGGTCCTGGCTTTCACCCTCGCCGGAACGATCTATGGGAGCAAATCGAAGAAATCTCGTTCGGATATTGGTCGTAAGCAATTCGAGCAATCTGGCGATCATATGGCTCAGGTGAACATCGTCGACGACACAGGTTCGCAACGCCTCCAAAGTCCTATCCTGGAGATCTAAGGAAACACGAACATCATCCTCTGTAGCACCAAGCGTGAAAGTCTGTATCAAACGTCAGCCAGTAAATCGCGTGAACATGGTGGCGGGGTATAAATAATAAATACCTTGAGAATAAATATCATCCCAGAAAGTATCCTGAAGTACGTTCGCACAGGGCAATGCTTCAGATGATCACCCGGCACGAGACCCTCAAGGACAGTCTGGAGGATCTTCCGCGAAGCATCTACTACCTCTTGGATATATGGCTCATTGACTCGATATAGTTCCATGAGAACTCGTAGTGATGCAGTCCCAGAGGTAGGGCCAGAACCAGGTCTTTCATTCTGAGCTTGGGCCGATGCTGCCTCGTTCGACATGGTAGTCCATCTATCGACAACAGCCTGTAGAGCCAAGCAGTTCACATATAGGCCTGTGGACCACACAGTTAGTATGTTAGTTAGCCAGGTCTGAGCATGAGACACTTACGAGTATACTCGTACTCGATCGCCAATACATGACGCATTTGGGGGCATACTGTTACGGGTTAGGTTAGTATGGTTTATCAGCCGCAAGATCAACGGGGTTAAACTCACGGTTGATACTGTCCAGGTTGCGACGGAATTCCCGTAGTGATGGAAGGAACTCGTCGATCTGCTCACGGTACCGTCCGCTTCTGATGAGCTCGGACGTCTGCTCTTTCGAGGCAAACAGAAGCTGGTTGCTCATATACATAATCTTGGATATTCTGATCCAGCAGTCCTGCATCCTATCAATCAAGACATCTCCTGATTTTGGATCACCATGACTCGGTTCAATATCATGACTCCACTGAGGTAAGGGAAGCATTGAAGGTATCCCGAGGCGGCCGCTGCTCTGAGTGACATAGACAAGAATCAACCGTCGAACACGACGCTTTCGCATCTGCTCAGAGGCAGACTCGTTCATATTGGAGCTATTCTTCTGGTCGAATACTCCAAGCTCAAATGCCAAGGCCTGTGCTGTGCTCAACAGCATCCAGGACATCCGGTCTGATCGCCAGGCTGGCTCTAACCATTTCTGAAAAGCGAGTCTTCCTTCAGCACTGCTGCTTGAGTTCTTATTTGACGTTGGCTCGGCATCATTTTCCATGTCCTTCTCCGAGCGCGCTTGGGAGGCAACATGTGCATCCATGTCCAGAAGCGTGTTTTCGTCATCTCCAGGAGGGAAATGCAGGTTTCGCGGGTGCCAGTCGGTCAGTATGAGAAGCGCTTCGACCGTGCCAAGTGATCTCAGATGCCCTTTCAAATTAACCTTTCCTGGAAGGGGGCCAAGGTCAACAGATCGGGGCTTGTTTAAACCGACCGAGTTTTCGCCAAACTTCTCCTGGCCCCAGAAGACCCGCTCGATCATGCCCTTTAAGTAGGACCAAAGCCGATCATGGATGTAAAAGGCACGAGTGAAAGCGCCATCTCCCTTTGGTTTCATATGGCGAGAGGCCGTGGTAAGAATCGTAACCGCCAGGACTGGCTCTTCCGTGAGGAGCGTCCGGTGAGTTGATGGCGGAGAGAAATCTGGCAGGACAATCGGGCTTAATGGGGCTAGATGTTTATAGTAACTAGAAAAAGATCAGTAACCGCCAGCTCAGGAAAAGTTTGCATGATTAGAACTTACTATGCGATATAGTCCATAGATTCCTCCACTGTGAGCCAACCCGCACGCACAAACCGTAACCGTGACCATGCTTTAACTGCATCCAGAAATCCAGGATCTTGCATGTCACCTGAACTATCTGATTGTGCTCGATTATCTGCCAACTGGGGCCCTGCTGATCCTGAGGCTGGTCCTCGATGATAGCGTCCCATCACCTCGGGTCTTGGGAGCGTCGAGTACGGCCGTGAACCACTTCGCGCAGCGCCTGGTTGGGTCATAGGGGACACCGGAGATGCATAAGCAGAGGCCGCGGCCTGCCTGGCAGCATATCTATTTTCAAGGCTCTCACGATTGAGGTCTTCCGTTCTACCGGCTGCTTCTGATAGTAGATGGAGCGCATCATGGCTGTTGGTGATTGTCGGTGATAGGAGCTCCGCCGCGGTTCTGTTCATCATGTGCTGTCCACTGTCCAGCGCATACCCCTGCCCTCTGTCGCTGAAGGGGTATGCTGGGGGTTTTGACACACGTGCATCCTGAAATTGCGGCGAAGGTGCAGAGGAATTCGCAGTGTACTGTGCAGTAGGGACCGATCGTGATATCTGCGTCGTTGCTGACGGAGAGGGTTCCGACCATGGCGGTCTGGACGAGGCTCTGCCATTGTCGAACGACGTTGAACCTGCCTGTGTATATGGCGATCCATTGCTTGGGGTATCATAGGTCTCTCCCACCATCATCCGCTTATCGCGGCGGAGAGGACCATCCACTTCATCATTGCCGCCTTCCGAAGCCTTGCGCTTCCGTCTTGTGGCTGAGAATTCGCATCGCTTGCTTTCGCGCCGACATCGTACGCAGGGCGGAGGACGAGGGTTGTCAACACCTACAATGGCATCAATAATACTGTTCCAGACTTCTCGATGGGTCTCTTCGATGGTGAAACATACTTCCCAGATCGCACTTGACCTTGCGCTTGCGACAGGGGTCGCATGCCTGGTATCCACGACGGTGGTGCGGTGCGGGAGACAGCGACTTGGAATCTTCGGGATAGAGGCCGTTATTATTCTGGCGGTCCTCATCAGGCCGAGTGGAAGCGTCTGCTGTAGACGCCATTTAGGGCCGTCGAATATGAGCGCCTTCTGTCGGCGTAGAGCGGAGGATTGGGAAATTGGTAGCCGATGCAAAGCGAGGCCGCAGAACACTGTGAGTGGGGTTTTCGGGGGTTTATCAGCGCGATCTCCACGGGCTGCACAACGACCTCGGGAAAGCGCTTAGGGAGAGTGGAAGGATCTCTAGCATCCAGATTTCCAGAGTCTTCCTGCCACTAGGACAACAAATTAATCTAAGAGCACGGCTGATATTGGCCAGTTCGATTTTTGAGTCGATCACTAAACGTATTCAACTGGACCCTGTGGCTGAAGTGCGGGGTATGGGGTATTCCTTGCATTCCTACCGTGGTCAGTGGTCACGGCCGATTTGATTGAGGGCTTACATCGACATTCACTGGATGTTTGCGAGTCACCCGAGAGCCACTTGTTCACCGCTGGATGCGCCTTTCATGCCATGTGTTGCTCACGGGGTTGCGGATCTAGATTTGCCACGAGACTAGTACCTGGAGATAGGGGAGTTTTTCTTTGGGATGTGTTGTGTTTTTGCCAAGTCGAGGAGCTTCTACTGGCGCACGTGGATACCCAGGGGTTGACTGGCGCAAGTAAAATTCATTTCACAAGGTTAATCCATGTCCATGTCCATGTAGCGTAATGGCTCGTAAAGAGGATAGAGGAAGAGGCTCCAGTGGGCCATGAGAAATGCATTCAAGTACTGTACAAATATATCAAGACTAACGATATGATCCTTCTATCCTACACTTAATCCAACCGCTAGCCCCCAGGAAACACCATCCTAGGCGCTTGTTCGCAGAGGATGAACATTGGGACTGGCCGATACGGCAGAGGTTTCTGCAGATGTGACGGGTTTCTTTCCCTTTGCTTTATTAGCGTCCCCATTGACCTTCACGACGGCGTCAGGGAACTTCCGCGGATTGATCCATTCACCGCTAGTGGTGCTATCCTCACTGCCCCTTCGCGAAAGACTGGGAGTGATTCGGCCCAGCAGCAGACCACGGACACCTCCTGCTTTTCGGAGTGGTATTTCAGTTGTGCCTGCAGTGAGCACGTAGAGCAGATATTTCAAATTGGGAAGGGTATGACGGATGTCAAGTGCCCGTAACCCGCGAGCGGTCATGAGAAACTCAATATCTTTATTGAGGAGGAAAACACCGTATTCGAACCGATAGTGAACGTTCACCGGGTGGAGGGGGAAAGTCCTCTGTGGAAGAGCAACCGACACGGGGTCTTGAATGATAGAAGCCGAGGAATAGGGTTTGACGGGATAGGGAATTGGGACCGATAGATAGAATGACAGGAGGAACACCAAATGAGCTGTAAATCCGAGAGCAGCGGCGACAGAGTCTCGGTCGATGTCTTCAAACGATGAATTCGGGAGCGCGAGGCCAGCAATAGTAAATGCTAGTGGTTTTCCATGAATAGGATCAATTGGATAAATCGACAGCAGATCCTCACAGATGCGGCGTATTTGGCCTTTAGATTCTTCCGTGTTCTTCTCCAAAAGACTTGCACTTGATGAAAGTTTCACTTGTGCGTCAGGTAGATGGCTGCGTGTCCGATCCTGGTTTTCACGACCGGTTACCATCGCCTCTCTCCTTGCCTTTATACTGGCTATTAATTCTTCTTTGCGTTTTGTGGAACTACGAAGTTGCTTCCTCTCAGCTGCGACTGCACGTTTGGTGAAGGAAAGTTTATCCTGTGCTTGAGAGGTCTTGCTAAGGGAAGACATCGCATGTTGATTCTTTTCGAGAATCGTGTTGATCTGCGCCTCCAGTTTCTCCCTTGTTGCTAGAGCATCCTGGATACAATCGTCTAAGTTCGCCAACCGCATCAGCGCATCATACGAGGAAGTGGGCTGAGCACTCTTGTGTAGAGACCATCCCGGTGTCCTCGCGGTTCCGGGTTCTTGCACCGGAGGGAGATCCGTCAGGTTTGTATATACACCATCGGCAAAGTGAAAGAGTATCGAATTGGCGGGGAAAGGTTGGTGAAAATTGTCCAGTGATTTTCCGACAAATTGAAGAGACCGCAGACTCAGTTGTAGCTCGACCAGCAAGGTATACTTGCTCATAGCAGCTGTCTTCGCCCAAAGCTTCAGTGTCATTTCATCCAGCCGAGAGACAAGAGGTCCACAAGTGTTGAGATCAAAAGATTGAAAGCTTGGATTTGTTGCCTTTTCCATCACCTCGCTGACATACACCGGCCCCTCGATACCGTCGCAATGGATCGAAAACCAAGTATCCGCCATCCTACTCTTCATGATATCCCCGAGTTTTATCTGTCTTATCTCGGCATTTTCTCCGCTCCAAGGGAGAGTGCTTCGTCGTCGAGTGCGTCGGGTCTCATGTTTTTGATCATCGGCACCAGTGCTGGGGAGCTTCGCAGGGATCGTGAGGCTCGTAAAAGAGCGGGAGTGATGCAGCGAGCGACTCTCCGCTTTCGCCAACGCTTTGGCGGGTGACTGCAATGTATTCGGAATATCATCGTCGTCAATTGTCTTACCACGAGACCTGTTAGATGGGGGGGAGATGACGAGATTACGAACCGAGACACCCTGTAAGTGTCGCAGTTTGCGGTTCTGGGGGGGAAAGTCTATTATTAGGCATACGTCTATCAATACAAAAATAATTAGGAAATAAACTGTACCGATGGGAAGAGCCATGGCCGCTGGCGCTGACTGCCTGCGGCGTCGTCGAAGTTGTCTGGGTCTCCTGCAGACGACATCCCGGCATAGTTGAAGCGATCCCCTACTGCGCGTCGTCTGCGACAACAGTCATCGTTGAGAGGCGACGGCCCAAGATTATAATAATATGGTGGTCAATTTAATATTATCATGAGGATACTGGACGCCTGTTCTGCGTGCTTGGGGACGAGTGTAAGTTGACATCAGTTCATAAGCCGGCCGTTGGGGTTGACGCGGAGAGGCCAGCGGGACCCCAATTGGGACAAACTCGAGCTCCGTCAAAAATTGATCCGAGCTTCGCATCCCAACTTTGTCCATTGTCCATCCGCGGTCTATCACCACTCCGACACTCAACGGCCTCCCCGTCAACTTCAAAACCTGCGATGCAATAAGGGGACATCTGCTGAAGAGGGAATAAGTGCAGTGCACCGACATCGCAGGCCGCAATGGCCTCCACAACGCCGCTTCAGAGACCGATCCAAAAGATCCTGGACCCGACAAAGATCGGAACATGGAATATTGTCCGCCGACCGCCTATTGAGAATCGCACTGTGATTCAAGGGAAACCTAGAGAGCAGAGTTCGAATGCATTCAAGACATTCCAATGGCAGGAAGGTGCACGGCTACGGAAGGCTCTCAACGCTATCACTCACGGAAAGAACATTTTTGTGTATAACAATATCCGCACCAACCAGGTGGTCTACTCATTGACCCGATATCTTGAAGTGGGTTTCTTCCTTGTAGATTTAGGCATCCTTTGATCGAATCTGCTAACCACCATTCCCAATCAACAGAAGAACAGCGTTCTCTCCCAGCTGGTATACCATGGCAAGAAGACCGTTCCCGCAACGCTCCGGAAAGACATGTGGGTTCCCTATTACTCTGTACACTTCAACGACAAGAAGGTTGGCCTACGAGCCTATCACCTTCTCCGCGAATTCTCCGTGCAGCGCCAGCTGGCCCCGCCAAGGGAGATGATCACGATCACGGAGGAATTCCTCGAACAGAAGCGACCGCGCGATCCCAATGAGGCCAAGAAATTCGATGAGGACTTCAAGGGGAAAATCGGCTGGATGATGGACAAGAAGCAGCGTGCTCGTGCCCTGATGGACCAAAAAGCCACGAGTGTCGCGGATATGGCCGCGGTCCTCGCCATCCAGGAGGAGGAAATCAAGAACGGTTTTGCTGATGGAAAGAGGGGCTATCTCACCCGGACGGCCAGAAAGCGTCGCCGTGCTGCCCGCGAGCAGGAAGAGCAATTGACCGAGAAGCACTCCCAGCTGATTACGAACTTCGAGAAGGCTATCAGCACTCCTGAGGTCGAGTACAAGATCCAGGTGCCTCATGGCAACACCGAATACGACCTAGAGAACGACGAGGTCAAGGTCCTCTGGTACGATCTCCAGGATGCGCAGTACGCAGAATCTTGGCCGGAGAGAGTCAGACACGGTGAGCTGGAGCTGACGCGCCAGCATGTCGTTCCTGGGCAAAAGCTGTTTGACTTGGACGTGCTGGCCGACCATGCATTTGAGGAGAAGCAGAAGGCATAAACATCTCCCAGAGAGATATGTTGGTGCTACTCGTCATCCAAATCATCTCACACGTCCACTCCCCTAATGCCATATCCTCTTTATCGCACCATTTCTGGCGGATCAAAAAACGGAGTTTCGGCAACCCCGCTGCAGGGCAACTTCTGAAATTGGGTTCACCCTGTCATTCACAGATTCTTATTTCTTTTTCAAATCTGTATTCCATCTGCATTTTTATACAACTTGTACATCTAGACGTCCTTACGTGTCGACTTTAGAAATGACAAAACCCAATTCTGATCAAATTTCCAAAAACTGAATTCTAGTATGCAGTCGAGAGTGAAAGACATCACGGAAGAAAAGAGCATCCGATTTGTATTGGCGACCATGATATACCGTACAAGAGTCCGATTGAAAAAAAAAGGTAAATAAAAACCAATAGAGTTCAAACAATGCAATAGGAGGCCGGCAGGAAATTTGCAGAGAAAAGAGAGGCCAGGGGAAAAAATGGTAGCGCGCTGCTGATAACTGAGCAGGAGATGGGAAAACGACATAATAAAATGGTTGTCGCAGAACAGGAAAGAAAAACAAAAGATTCGAGTCGAGTCGATTTGGTGAGGAAGATATCCATGTTAGGATTTCTCTTGCCTCGTGTCTGGTTGATGATGCGTTTTGGCGCATGGAAAAGGAAGAACAATCAAAGGTCGCCTCAATAAACACCGCCTACCTGCCCTGGTCATACTCAAGTTACAAAGTACGGAAATCGAAAGAAAATGTCTATTTGCCATTTTGAAATGGGTGAGCAGATCTTTCCAGGGGTAGGAATGATTAGGAGCTCTTTTCATTATCGTCGTGTATTTTCGCCTTGTTCTGCACGTCCAGCTCTTCTAGATCAGGTCCTTCTGAGATGGAGGTAAGTTCAGGGCCAGGCTCCTCGTTAGAAGCTTCTTTGACGACCTCCTCTTTGATTTTCTCGTTGAGACCAGGGTCCACACCTCCCATATCAGCCTTGGCCATACTCTTTCTGACTCCCTCAACGATCTTGTCGGCCTCACTAATGCCGCCCTTCTTCAGAGTGGACGGGTCGCCTTGTACACCAATCAGCTCAATCCGGCGCTCGACCACATCCTTAACGCGAGCCGGATCGAAGCGTATCACCATACATGACAGGTTATCCGTGCTGAAGCGTGTGAGCGCATAATCGACGAGGAGCCTTGAGGCTTCCTGAGGATCTTGAACGTTGCGTATCAGATCGACGGCTTCCTGGTCGCTACAGACATCCCAAAGCTATATATATCGATCAGTATTGATGGTTCCAGTGGGACCGTTGAGTTTGAGATTAAAGACTTACACCATCACATGCCAATATTAGAAATTCATCTATATCCGGTTGGATAACTGTCTCTGTAGTATACGGGTGACCGGTAACAAGATCTTTCAGATATGCATCACCAAGCGCCCTCGTGACAGCTAGGACGCCATTGACTCTATTGTTAAGTATTAAACCTCCTGCATTGGCAATCCGTTTCCCTTCATTTTCATCACTGCCTTTATGGTCATAAGATAAACGAAGAGCCTTCCCATTCCGGCACAGTACTATGCGAGCATCGCCCACATTAGCCGTATAAAGCACACGTTGGCGAGTCGCATTTTCCTGGAGTTTCGGCAGAGCATTTGAGCCGGCATTCAAGGTAGCCTGCGTTGGAGTCTCTACATTCTCTGGTTCAGCCTCAGACTGACTCGAGGCAGCAGCAGGTGCAATGGCAGTAGAGCCAGTCGCAGACTGAGAACTCGGAACTCTATCCTCCCATCTAAGAACAGCCGCCACAGCGGTGCAGCCGCTGTTCTTCAGTGGCAGTTTCTCCAGCTGCTGATCAACACTTGTAAATGTCTGATCCAGGAGCTCAGGGACCGGGGTATTGGGATTTTTCCGCATTATATCTTCCAGGATGAGATGCAGTTTCTTGCCGCACCATTCTGCGGCGAATGTTCCCGCGTGACCATCGAAGATCGCAAAGTATCCATTATCCGTCTCGACGACATGCGTCGAATCGTCGGAATCAGTCGGGTTATCCGGAGACTCGCCAGAATCTTTACTCTCAGGTGAAGAAGCCTCGAGCTGAGCGGAGGGAGCTGGAGTTCCCAGGAAATTATATAGATAGGCATGCGTATCCTCCATCGTTCTCCGACATTTTCGATTTCTATCTTCTGTGACTCCCACTCGAAACGACGATCGGGGTGTTGGCAATGACTCTCCTGCCGAGTTATTCAGCGAACCCTGCGGAACGCTTAATGCGGGATCCATCTTTCCCAGCTTCTGCAGAGGAGTCTGGGGGGACTGAGGAGCACTGTTCGTGGGCTCGCGCGAACCGGAAAAGTGCAATGTGTTCTTGGCGGTGTTGAAGAAAGATGCCGCCTTGGCCACGGAACTCCTACGCCTCCTCTCGCCGTCCGCAAGTTGATCTTCACTGTTCTTCCTCGAAAATGGATGCCTCTTCTCACGTCCTGCGTTTGCGTCTTCAGTGTTGATGGATAGGGAACCAGGGCCGGTTGGACTCGTTCCGAGTGGATCAGCTTTATCTTTGGGCGGGCTCGATGAGCCACCGAACATTCTGTTCAGCAACCCGCCCTGAGTAGAAAACCTTCTCCCTTTAGTCCCTGCCAGCTTGATTGTTGGATGGAAACCAGGATAAGTAATAAGGAGTCCGGACGGGATCGTAGAAACGGTGGAATGGAGGGGCGGTACGGTAGGATTTCAGTGACTGTCGAGTCGAGACTTGCTACGTGGCAATGTAAAGAGGTGAAAGCGACCCTGAAACTATTATAAACGGTATGAATATCAATTTTGTCTTTAGAGCGGAAGAAGGGTTGGGGTAATATTTGAAAGGAGTCTGGTCTTCCCCGGAACCCGGACTATCACGTCAAGTTATGTCCGAGTGTCCACAACTATATGGCGCCTTGCTAATTTCGCTTCCCGGCAGCCTCCGGAAATCCAGAGCAAAATGGAACGTACCTGGAGAATCGATTCTTATCAAGAAGAGCTCGTCTGATGGTGTTGGGTTGAAGATAGTCGCCGGATCAGGAAGACCCCACAGCGCCAGGTTGCGAGGAATAGGATCCGGAGACAGCGGGAGTCAATGTTCAGGGGGTTTCCAATGGAAGGATAGGCCCCTGGTGGATGAGGAACAGGGCGGATCTCAACAGGCAAGGCCGTGAAGAGGCACTATCGATCTGGGAACCCGAGTATCGGGGGTGAACAGTGCAGGATGACGCCCGGAGCAAGTCCAGTGCCCTCCTGAGGATCGCAGGCAGCGAGCGGCAAGCGGGGAGGAGCCCGAAGCCAAGAAACTAACCGACCCCAGAAGGCCCGACGAAGACAGACGAAGCCAGACCCGCCCGAGATGACGAAATCGGCGAACTTAACTGCCGGCGGATCTCCAGCATCCCGGTGGAACATGCGAGCGAGCTAAGACACACCTCATTTATAGAAATAAGAATAAGACACAACGGCGATCTGCCCTCGATCCCTGCACATGTGGGTTTCCACTCCGCTCCGGCCTGACAGGTCGTACCCGGTCGCGGTCTTCCGGAACACAGGAGAGAGACCAGACGGTATCCACAGACAGAGCCGGAAGAACATACCTAAACCGCCCTAAGAATATAGCCAGCGGAGCGGAGATCGTGCATGCATAGAAACTAAATAAGTCGTCTCCAGGATCTTTTTTTTTTCTACTAAAAGAGCGGGGTTCAAGAGCGCCTCTCACTGGTAAAGTCTGAGCTGCTCCGCGCAGAGCCAACACACCCTCAAGCTCATAATGGCCGGGATGCGACAGACAGCCACTCTGACAGGTAGTCTATCTATAGCTACAGCTGGAATTGGGTTTGCCAGCCGTAGCGGATGCGCAATTGACCTGCTTGTGGCAATAAACTAAATACGGGCTCTTGCGTTGTACCCTCCACAAACTGTACCACATGATCCAATGTTGGTTGTTAGTTAGCCACCCCCGCCCACGATTTACTTGGATGCTTTCTGATCCATTAGGCTTCATGTGGTGACTGAAGACATTAGATATAATTCAGGAACTGTTACTATGAGAGGCTCCATTCATCTGCAGGCAAAAGAGTCCAGAACATCCGCCTGAATCGCTTTTCTTTGAAGCAATTGACATGCTGGTATACGTGTATCACATGACATGCAGACCGTGGGCTGTGAACTCCAAGAACACCGGGGCGTAAAATAACTAAAAGTAAGGCCGTAGAATGAACACATCGTCCGGTAAAATTATCGTCGAAGACTGTCCAATCTTGCTTGAAGATCGTCATCATCGGTATGGCCACCACCGCCCACGGCCTGGGCTACTCTCGCTTCGCCAACGGAACTCTTCTGGAGCCCTGCAGGGGTTTCTCCCATCTAAAAGAGATACGTCAGCCATTTTTTCTTCTTCTTCAAGATTGACTTGTAATATTGTGACAAGGGGAAAGTAACGAACCGCTTGGCTGAGGTCAATTCCAATTTCGTCCAGTACTTCCTTGACGATCTCCTCGCCCTCCTCTTCATCCTCCAATCCAGTAACTTCATCAATAGCGTCGTCCATCATTTCCTGGCGCTGGTCCATAATATCGTTCTCCCTTTCAAACTCCATCGCTATCCGCTGGAGGGCAGGAAGGTTCATCTGGCGGTTCATGCTGCCCAGGAGCATGGTGGCTCCCTTCATCGACTGCATCATTTGCTCGTTGCTTCGAACGGTCTATCCATCATTGTGAGCCATGCAATATTTAAGTGCAATGGGACAGGTGTTTTGCGTACCTGAATGCGCAGGGAGATGGCTTGTAGCTGCGTTCGCATTGCGTAGAACTTCTGGATATACCTGGGGACGACTTTCAGTTAGCCCACCATGCAAAGATGCCTTGTGCATTTATGACTAACGCCAGCCTTCCGAGTAGAGAAACGCACCTCCTAGTCCGGACAAGATCCTTGGCTTGGATCTTGCAGGCGCCCATCTGACCATTTTTGGCGCTCTTCTTGATATCCTGCACCAGCTTCTTCTCCTGGTTCTCCAGCTTGACACGCTCTCTGTCCAGTTCGCGCTGAGTTCGCTCGAGTGCCCGCTGATGTTTTCGCAGACGCTCTGCTGGCGTCATGCGCTTGCCAAAGGCCCATTCGACAATCTAGGCAACTCCGTAAGTAAACGGAAAGATAATGACCGGAGAGGGGTGCTCACATTCATGGTGGCTGCAGCGGTACTACCGTTCTGAGCAACCTCACCTCGGATAAAATAAACAATGGATCCAAGGACAAGATGAAGTCTGCAAACTGCCCTCTGGAGACAGTTTGGATAGCCTAGGTTCCTAACGCGGTGACATCAAACGGTGTCGCTGCTTGTGACAGCCCGATCCGCTCGCGCATGGGGGCCAAGATCCACCAAACCTGTTCGGGCTTAAGGTGCCGGGGAATGCGATCACCGCGAAATTTCCATGGGACGGACGGCTCCTGCTTCAGACAATCACTAATCAACTTTCCCGCGAGCCCCGAAAGTCAGCGTTATTTCTTTTTCATGGAGACACGACCTATCTAACGTCGCACAGCGCATGAAAAGTCGTCCGTCATGAGTCAGGAATACTTTCCCAGCAAGGCAGGCTCCTCTGCCGGCGAGGGGTCATCGCGATCCCTCCGCGATGAAACGCCGCCCCGGAACCCGTTCATTCCGCCCGAATATATGACTGTCGGCAATGGATCAACCTCAGAACACGCTACAGCCCTGATGGCATCTCTGAACCATGATTCCGGATATGGTGGCAGCGTTGCGGGTGATAGCGCAGCGGATGATCAGGTTCGCGAAGGATGGCGTGCAGGATTGATGGAGGACCGGCCGACGCCGCTCCATACGCCTACTTTTACGGGAGAATCGAGTGCATCTGGTGCGTGCTGCCAATTCGTTCATTGGGCTTCAAACATAGACTGATGATTCAATGCTGCAGGTGAGCATGGGAAGCACGCTGTCGCGAGCCATGTCCATCAGCTGCTCTAGTATGTCACCTACTGACCGCCTGTCAAATTTCCGGCACTGACGATTATCCCAGTAACTCGAACCGTACGAAACTCTCCAGATCCATCACGCGCACGATTGAAACCTTGAAGGAGCTACAGGAGATGAACCGTCAATGGCCAGCACACTACCCAACGGTGCAAGGAACCCCTGAGGAGAGACCGGCGCTACAACAAACCCAATCTTTCGTCAGCCTGGATGATCAATCTGCATTTCCCCCTCGCCCAGGTCAGATCAGACGCGCAGCAACATCGTCTGGGGATGGTATGATGGAATCGAGTGCAGCTGCTGAACGTCGTGCACCTCCAGAACCTAGATTGATGACGCCTCAAATTGCGCAAGAATTCTCAATCCTGAAACTAGATCTGAAGCTGGGTGCGTTGTCGCAGGCAGAACTGGTGCATTCGCTGGAGAAAGCATCGATTGCATCATTGCTTGATGGGAAAATCAGCCAGAGTATCAAGCACCTCCTTTCATTGAGGGATAGGATTGAGGATATCTCCAGCAAAGTCCTTGTTACGGGTGATCTGAACGCGGGTAAATCCACGTTCTGCAACGCTCTGCTGCGTCGTAAGATCTTGCCTGAGGATCAGCAGCCCTGCACCAGCATTTTCTGTGAAGTTCTCGACGCCAGAGAGAATGGAGGAATCGAAGAGGTTCATGCCGTCCACAAGGACCAGCAGTACAATCGAAACGATGAGAGCACCTACGACGTATACTCACTTCTGGAACTGGAAAACATTGTCGTCGACAACACGAAATACATGCAGTGTAAGGTCTACGTGAAAGATGCACGCGCGATTGATGAGTCGCTGCTCAACAATGGAGTGGTTGATATTGCCCTTATCGATGCGCCTGGTCTAAACTCAGACTCATTGAAGACTACTGCTGTCTTTGCACGACAGGAGGAAATTGATGTTGTTGTTTTCGTGGTATCTGCCGCTAATCACTTCACACTCTCCGCGAAGGAGTTTATCCTGAACGCGGCCCACGAGAAGGCATACATATTCATGGTAGTTAACGGATTTGATAACATCAGAGACAAGCAGCGGTGTGAACGAATGATTTTGGAGCAAGTTGGCAAGTTGAGCCCTCGCACTTTCAAAGAATCTGCAGAGCTTGTCCATTTCGTCTCCAGTAACGCCATCCCTGTTGCTCCCACGATCCCAGTGGGTGGTTCGGGCTCCGCTAGTGGTGGAGGTGGCGGATCAGACCCTTCAGGTGACGGCCCGGGAGATGAGGATGACGGTTCCGACAAGGGCAAAGCTACCGATAAGGGAAAGGGAAAAGAGAAAGAAAAGATCCAAGACTTTGAGAATTTGGAGAGCGCTTTACGTCGATTCGTCTTGGAAAAGCGTGCTCGTTCCAAGCTAGCACCCGCAAAGACTTATCTCATGAACGTTCTGTCTGATCTCAATGTACTTGCTTCCGTCAACCGTGATGTCGCACAGTCGGAGCTGCAGCGCGTTACGAAAGAACTTGCAGAGCTTGAGCCTGCATATGAAGATGGTAAGAGAAAGAAGACAGAGGTGGCCGATGATGTTGAGAAGCGCATCGAGGAGTCAACCGACGATGTGTATAACCACACTCGCACTACCCTCACGACCACAATTTCGCGTGTTGCGGAGGCTGATCTCGGGGTTAAATATCCTGGTCTCTTCTCCGCATTCCAATATGCGGAAGACCTCAAACTCGCCATGTTGGATCAAATAGCCTTGTCAGTGTCTGACTGTGAGGACTACGCGCGTGCAAAGACTGTGCAGGGTGTCAACTTCATTCAGAACATAGGCCTGCTGCACGTGGGCGAGGACAAATTCCCACCTCTTAATTTCAAGGCTGACCTTATGTTCCGTCGCGGTCGCCGTCATACCCTTGCTCGTCAAGTAGACACTGAAGTGGAGCTGTTGGATTTCTTTGACATTACTAGTCTCTGGGAACGTCAGGAGAAGGTCGCTGGAACAGGAATGGCTATGACTGTCGTTACCGTACTTGGAGGTAGGGCACTTGGGGGCACTGGCTGGATTGATGGTGTGTTTGGCGCTGCTAAGATCCTCGGATCCAACAATTTGCGACGTATGCTTTTGCCAGGCATTGTCGCCGCAGGTGAGTGCAGAGCCTATACGTCTTAGTTGAACCTCATACTAACTCTTCTTTTAGCTGTGCTGACCGCCGCATATATCCTCTCCTCAATTCCGACCACTCTCCCTCCGCGTCTCTCTAAGAAGCTGGCTGCCACTTTGGCGGAGATGGACTACACCCACGCTAACGCTTCTAGGATTTCTTCGGAAGTCCGCCGTATGCTGCGTATTCCGGCAGCGAACCTGCAGACTTCTCTGGCCCAGGACATTGAAGATCTTGGTAAACGCAAGGACGAGGTCAGCAAAGTGAAGCAGGAGAGCCAGGTCGCGAGCAAGTACTTCGCAAACCTCTTCCGGGACAGCGGTGAAAATAGAAGAAGTGTCCAACAGATCGACCTTGAAGCGCCGTTGCCCGGCGCTATGGCCGGCTATGGAGCATAAAGCTCACCTCATCATCTACGTTGATATATGTATTTACTGTACGATCTACTCCTCGGGACTGGCGCGACTGGATTACACCTTTACGTTCCTATGATTTTTAGCCTTCTCTATTCCCCCTTTTTCCTTTACTTTCCTTTCCTTCCCTTTCCTTTTTATTTTCCTTTCCATTCAGCCTCTCCGCAAATCACATTAACCTTCACTATTTCCCCCTCTCATCGCTGAGAACCATAGCGGTTATAACCTCTCCATCGTGTTTTATACGGGCGCATATCGGCGCGACGGATGGAGCTCTCAAAACGCCAAAATATACCATAAATACTGTTGCAGGTGAATAGCCTCCCCGCTGTCTTCTTATACCTACATAGCATGGTCCTCGGACAATGGCATATAGTCTTTCAGGATTGGTCCTTCCCCCTCTGCTTAAGGGCTTGAGCTTTTACTTTCTCCGGAAATTTAGCTGGCAATCTCGTACCTGCCGTCGCCTATTGGCTGTGAGATGCTCTTTGTCAGTAACAATAACTACTCTGCGGCGCCGCCGATGACGTAAAATCGCAATATCACTTTGCTCCTTTTCCCCAAACGGTAATGTAATACAGATGAGAAAGCTCCTATCTAGTCTACACCCCTTACATTCCATGACTAAGACCCTTTAAATAGGATACGAGGATCTTAAGATATTCGATATTTTCCGCGAAGCATGTGGTTGTGAATGTGCTCTATGTGGGCCGCTTGAACCATTCATGGACTGTTCCGCCTCAACGGGTCCACGGGTCTTCGTACACCTTCCCATTTATGGACTAGTGGTATATGGAACTTAGATTGGCAAGAAGGTACTACTAGATGCTCAGCATGATCGTAGACTTCTCCATTTAATCGTGCTCATAACGAATGCTGGAATTACGTCTGCTACTGCTCATAACTATCTTAAAGCAGCCTGAAATTTCAAAAGCTCAGCGAAAGTGCGGTTTCTGGTTCGCCTCTCGTCATGCCCTCTCGTCGTCCCCATACGAAATCTCGTCATGGATGTCTTTTATGCAAAGCCCGCAGGGTCAAGGTATGTTTTGTCTAGGGTATAAGTTGTATGTGATACTGGGGGAAATCGGACTGACACGGATAGTGCGATTTGGCTCTCCCTACTTGTGGAAGCTGTGCCAAAAGAGGACAGCGATGCTCATTGGAGCACGAGATGCAGTGGACAGCAGATACATCGCAGCCTGGACTAAGTGCATTTTCAGGTCCGTCATCATATTCTGGTGGCTATAGGCTTTCTCTTTTCGGAATAGAGGAGAGGAGCATAAACTCTCCAAGTCTGCCTCCACCACTAATCCATGATGAACTGGGCCTTTTACAACACTTTTCGTCCCAGGTCATCCCAAGCTTTGTTGAAAGATCAGATTCTCTAATTTGGGAAGCTGAGATTTTCTCGATCGGAACTGCACCACCATATGTTATACACTGCATGCTCCCAGTCTCTGCAATTCACCTCGCGGAAACATCCAGCCTTAGCGAACTTCAAGTTGATCATTACAGGAATCTGGGGATCTATCACGAAAATATCGCACTCTCACTGATACGTCCAGAACTGAATTCAATTAGTTTGGATAACTGTGAAGCAATATATGTTAGTACTGCACTGATCTTTCTATCTACGATAGCCTTGCCTCGGCTCAAGAAAGGCTCGTTTATTGAGGGATTGGTTGAGCTCAGTGAGCTAGCAAAGGGAACACTTGCTGTCTTAAGAAGCTCCCCTAGACCGTTGAGAGGTCTTTATGACATAAAGCCGTGGGAAGAACCAATCACTTTACCAAAAGAGCTCCTCGGTCCCCTCGAGAGTATGAAACATCTTGTTGATTCATTATTCTTTGACTCTGAGAAAGATGCGAAGAAAATGGTCTATTTACAGGCAATTGACACCTTAAAGCAGATGTTAGAGGCCATGTTCCATAATAGATCATACCCTCTGATAATATTTATGTTTCTGGCACTCGTGGATCGGCAATTCATTCAGCTGGTCGTAATGAAGGATTTCATCGCACTTCAGATTCTTGGACATTATGGGGTGTGTTCGTGTTATATTCAGAGCAAATGGTGGGCCAGACATTGGGGATATGAGCTTATTGATGCTGTGCTAAGCATTCTGGAGGAGCCGGAGGTGTGGTCTTCATCGGCGACGGCTGCATTGCAAGTGTCTTGATGATACAACGACTTTGATCTTCCAATTTGAGCCTTATCCTCTAGGATACGGTAACTCTTCTACAGACTCATGATTGCTGACGAAGAGACACACATCTGCTCTGGTGACCAGTATCATATGGCGCTGTTCCTATATGCTTTCAGTTTCAGTGCTATTTCAGCAGCGATGGCACCTATTATTCGGACGGAACTTCGCAAGCTAGAAGACTCAGTCAGCCTAACCAATATTGCCTTCGCAAAAAGATTCCGAAGAAAACGATTGTACCTCATGTTAGATATACTTCCGGAACGAGGCAACAACAAAAACATCGCAAACAGCAAAGTTACTGTTCTCCCATATCGGTCGAGGCTGCCTGCATAGACGATAATGTAGACATCGATTTTCTCGCAACATGGTGCCGCTTGCCGGTCCTTGTTCCAACCGCCTCCCAGTACATGTCAGCTGCGTTCCTAACTCGAACCTGCCTCATGTACTGTTCCTGTTCCTGCGAAGGTTGCTTTATTCCCGGATCATCCTTGATCCAACCTATCATGCGTCCAAACCCGATAGTTATAGTCACAGATACGAGTGAACAGACCAGCGTCAGCAGAATTATGACAGAGGCACTCAACATAGCGAATGAGTCAAGGTGGTTTAATTGAAGAAGAAGGGAGTGTGTAATAGGCTGCGAAATTTGTATCTTCTCAAGTTCAACGTGCGGGGGGAATAGTGAAATGAATGCAATTGCACGAAAGATGAGATGAAGAAGAACTAGAATACAAAATAGGGAAATATTCCAAAAATCCAGTAGGATCCCTCCATGTTTATATCCCTCCCTGAAACTATTACTCAGGAGCGGGCGTCTCATTTTAATTCCTATCTACTCAATATGATAGCTTGAATCCCAATCACCCCACTAAATAGAGCAAACGACCAAATAGCGAGAGATGCAGACCAACGATTTTAGACTAATCTAAGATCTGATCACATATGAGCCCTGGGCTTTTTCGTACACCTTTCCTGAACAGGTATAGTCAGTATCATATCGTGGTTTTGGATGCCTCGCATTATTACCTAGCAAGTACGGTAGAGCGAGTATCAATGGATTTGTTTCTATTTATACCTTATGGGGTTGTGAACTTACTGTAGAGCCCAGAGCATTTGTGGCACTGATATGCCAGAATAATTTCAGAGACCGCTGCTACGTGGGGGTCTAGGGATATATCTATTACATGGTGAAAACAAGGAGATTGGAAGGCACTGAACTCGGATATTCCTTGAGAAATTGTTGGATACAATGAACTATATACATCAGTTCAAGTGGTCTGAGATACATCAGTACAATCTCACACCGAGGGTGGTATACTATTTTTATAGTTGTAGATGAAATGCATTCGTCGGCAATTTAATGCCCTTACCAGATAGATATATCCGGGTCTTTCCACTTGAAATCACGACGCCGTTAATGCAAAAAACAAAAACAAAATGGAAACGCCGTAGAATGCAATGCAGGTTTTCCATGATATCACATCCAACGGAATAGAAAACTGGGTATTACTATCATGCAGTGGTCGAGATGAAATGAAAAAGGGAGTCGGGGCTCATTCAAAAAATGCCATTATTTGCCTGTGCTGTCTTTCCTCCCCGTCTTGTCCTCCGTCCAGTCGCCCATCCATTAATGTCTTCCAGCTCCTTGACTTCACCTACAACTAAGGCTTGGTTGGTTCCAGACGTCTTGTCAGTTCCTCTCCCGGCACGTCTCATGAATTCCTCCCGCATGGCGACGGCATCTGGGTCCTCGTAATTTAGTTGTGTCCCGGCAGGCGGTTCTTCCTCTTCATTCATTTCGCGACTGGCTTCTCGGAAGAGGCGCGGATGGTCACCAGGGAAGTCAAACTTGCTACTTATCACTGAGTTGAAGCTCTGCTCACCTCTGCTAGTACGAGGTGGTTTGTCATTGTTGGTGTCCGTATCAAGGCTCTCAGCTCCGCTGCCGCAGCCATCTTCGTTGAGTGTATCAATAGAGCTCGCCCGAGAGAAGGCAAACGGTCCTGTCTGTTTTGTTGAAGTGTAGGAGCTTGCTCTTCCAAGGAGTGGCCTTCGTCTTTTCGAACGAGATTGTTGACTTGTATCCGCGCTAGCTGAAGAAGCTCGGGAATTAGCCCTTACTTGCTTGAGAAGTCCACTAACCGCAAGGTCAAGTGCTTTCGATTTACTCGATGCAGCAGGCAGTTTCAATTCGTCGGATTCTTCCCGTGCTGCAGGGACCGCAGGAGCTGGGTCTTTGCTATTCCCTTTCACAGGGGAAAGCGACCTAGAAGGAGATCTAGGTTGACCTATCGAGACACCGGTGGGTATCTCTTTGAGAGGACTGCAATTTGCGGTCGACGCACTGGGCTTCGGAGGCACATTGTCCATTCCGTCAGAAGCTTTGGTATCCTCGTTTTCTGAGTTCTCTCGCACGTCGTTCGTAACGAAAGTCTTATTATTGGCATTGTTTTTGTGTTTCTCCGAGACAACTTTGGGTACCCGTTCATGGGCCCTGTCCATAGCTACAAGAGGCTGAGCTCCTGCAGCTTCGTCTCCATCTTTTTGAGACGAATGCCGTCGGATGAGGTATGCATCAAAAGCTTTCTTCCGTCCAGTTTGGATAGAGATCCATAGCCAATCAGCAGAGACTGTAGGGATATTCCATTCCCTTGTATGCCGTAGCTTTTCAACACTTGCTGTATGTGGGTCGTTACATACAAGGACAGAAGCACTGGGTGTCAAATACTCATCGTACGTGGCACCTGGATAAATTAGCATGATACGTATATAATGGAAAGTGGAAATTACCAATCAAAGTGACTATCCTCGAAAGATGAAGTAGGTCAATACCAGAAAAGCCAGTAGAACAAATTTTGATGTTGCGGAATCCTAAAAAAATGGTCAATTATCCTCCTAAAATAAAGGAATTGGAATAGTGAGATAGACCCTCGATTGGAAATTCGCTTAAAGGCGTACTTGCAACATGAGACTCCGGTGGAATAAGAGCTTTGCAGTCTAGGCATCTCTCGAGCCACATGTCTGTTACGGTCTCGACTTCGAATGCCATGTCATCCGTCGAGGGTATGTCCGATCGCTTAGTTTTATGAGGAACGATAATGTACAGTCCATGGCCGATCTTGGGGATGGAAGGACTCGCAAACTCGTTCAAAGAAGGCACAATTTGTGCCCCGTTGAATTCTAGATGCTGCTGCAACACGCTGGTCTGGAGAAAGGTCAGTTTTCAGATAAACGGTAGGGGCATTGCGATAGAAACTGACATGTTTCGAAGAGAAGCCATGTATGAAGAAATGACATTCATGGAGGAAACCCCGTTGTTTGTCCGCAGAGTTTACAGTCGATAACTGAGAGCGGGAATCCGGCCGATCAAGCACGGTTGTCTCGCTCGCAAATGATTTTGCTTCCTGTATGATAGATCTGGTCTTGATAGGGGGGAGTCTATCTACGTCCCGTTGGTTCATCTCCGTTTGCGCCTGACTAGAAGTGTCAAACCCCTTCCCCATGATATCACTCCAAATACCCTCATTCTGGTCCCCTAGCTTTGTGCTAGCAATCCTACGCAGCTTGCGAGGCCGCGGATTGGAAGAGTCTGTAGATTCAGCTTTCCTATCCGAGGATGGTCGTACAGATCTGTTCCATGCACCAATTCCCTGCTTTTCCGTAGGCGTAAGCGGATGATATAACGTCTCTTCCAGAATCATGCCACGCTCCAAGCTTTCAGTGAACCATTTCACACTGACAACCTTTATATGCCATTGAGTCGCGAATTTGTACTTCTGCCCTTCAGCTTCTCGTGCGATCAAGTGCGTTACACTTTTCGTCAGGTCCTTTCTAAATTCTGCACCATGTGCAACTGCTGTATTCTGAATATGATTTCTGAACGCCACTTGTTGTTCACCTTGTTAGTTCCAAGGGTAGATCTGCATCCATAAACGATGATACTTACGATCGTCAAAGCCAGTGACACAAATAGAGAGACCTGAAAATGTAGGAAACTTGTACTGTTCCTCTAGAGCCTTGATATCCGTATCCCCACCTTGCATCCACGACTGTCGCACAGCTTCGATCCATTCCGGCATTAACACAATCACGTCGCTTCTTTCGCGCGCAACATATTTGTATTTTGGAGTATTGGTCTCTCCGACTAAAAGATGTGTTACGTCCGAGGTTAGGTCAAACTTATGTGTGGCTCCCATTTGACTTGCAATTGTAGCTAGTTCAGTCTAGCAGTCAGAAACGAACGTTAGTCAGCATTGTCCATGTACAGCACCCGTAAGCTGGATCGTACTCACTCGCTGCTCTGGCAAAATGGAGGTAAAACATAGGACCACCCCCGCAAGAGGGTGTTCTTTGTCTGCTAACATTAGAAATCAGTGATATTGTCACAGAATCCTCAGTTGGAGGTAACAACTCACTAGATACTCCTATCTCTGTCATTCTTCACGATCGAACTCCGCTGCCATATCTTCCTTGTACACTTGAGCGGAAAGACATGGACTGCTGGTTGCTCCACCTGAATGAATATCGAGTTATCTCCGGCCGCCAACCGCGCGCGTCGAGACAACGCGGTATCACGTGATATTATGAATCGAGACTAATGAAAGTATTCCATGTCATACTGCATCTGAAATCGTCTTTATTTGTGTATAAAATACGATATTTATTTTCAAAGACTTGATACACGTTTGGAATCTACCATCCATGGAAGGGCAGATAATCTACCAAATCTTATCACATCGCTTCTACAACGACTGGGGGATACAGCATTGTATACATATGTAAGTAGTAATTTAATCGGGTAATATGGTTACCAAAGATGATCGGTCGGTGACATAATTCTCGCCTTTCTATGAATATAAATTTGATTGATCCAAAAATATTCTGCTATGTTGATTTAGAAAAAAAGAAAAGCAGCCAACTCCGCATTCAATCTTATCGCAATCATAGTCACGTGCAATGAGCTTTGTCGCGTCCCGTGTGAGTAGGCGCGAACTTTCAAACAGTGAAAGTTTCCAGGCTGATTATCGGAGTGGGCTCAACTCCTATAACGCTTTCTTTGCTACGATGTCCTACCTCTGATTTTGATTGATTTTTATATGTTGACTTATGCTCATCGGGGACGGGGTCTGGTCGTGATTGTACAGGGTTTTTCTTTTCCTCGTACGGCAACGCCGCGAATCGTCTCACTCTATTCAACTTCAAGCCGACGGTCACAATCATCCGACGACCTAGTCATGTTCAAGAAGGCTGTTCGAGACCATTCCGGTCCTACTAAACTCCAACAATCTACGATTTCGCGTGTAAATGTACCGGTACAATCTACGTTCAATTCTCCGTCCCAATCCGCTGGAATCAAGCGAAAGCTCGAAATGGCGAGCGCTAGCCAGTCTACTCTAAGCTCTCTGCATAGTGCTGTATACTTCGACGAAAATGACTTTGACGATGACGATGAGTTGGATCTGGAAAGTCCTGATCCATTTCCTGAACCCAAGAGGGCAATGTCATCAACGCCGTCAACAGAGGCATCCTTCAAGTACCCGAGTTTAAAGGAATCATTTGCATCAAGCACGTCGGCAGAAACTAACATACCGGGGCGAAAAGAGGTCTCAGAACTGCCTACGATTAAAAATGATATAAAATATCCAGAATTGCCGCCCGTTCCAGCGAACGAAATGCCACCACCTGAGACCATCCCCTCAAGTAGTATTCCACTTCCCTGGTCATCGTCGCCACCGTCACATATGCTCCCGCCTCCTAAACGCCGGACATTGCCGTGGCTTAAGGATGAAACTGAAAATGATAAGAAAGATCCCGAAGTCCTGGCAAGATCGAAACCAACATATCCATGGAACAAGACTGTTAGTGCGGTTAAGGAAGAGCAGAAGGAATTAAGACGACAGAACAAGAAACGTCAACAAGTGGAAGGAAAAACTAGACTACATCAGCCTCGTCAAAGGGTTGCTTCTCTTTTTCTCAGCGACGAGCAACGAGGAGTCCTCGAAGCTGTTGTCGAGAAAGGGAAGAGCATATTTTTCACTGGCTCCGCTGGAACGGGTAAATCAGTCCTCATGAGGGAGATCATCAAAAAGCTCAGAGACAAGTATAAAAGGGAACCAGATCGAGTCGCTGTTACTGCATCTACTGGTCTTGCAGCTTGTAATATTGAGGGTGTCACTCTGCACAGTTTCGCTGGTATTGGATTGGGCAAAGAAGCGGTTCCTGAGCTTGTCAAAAAGGTAAGCTGTTATCCTTGTGTTAATTTTGAGCCCTATTAATATCCTGAAGATCAAGAAGAACCAAAAGGCTCGGAATCGGTGGATGCGCACGAAGATTCTGATTATTGACGAAGTGTCCATGGTCGACGGTGATCTCTTTGACAAGCTAGAAGAGATAGCTCGCAGGATAAGAAACAATGGACGTCCTTTCGGAGGTATCCAGCTCGTCGTTACAGGGGATTTCTTCCAATTACCCCCTGTTCCTGATTCGAACCGGGAAGCAAAATTCGCGTTCTCAGCTGCTACTTGGAATACTTGCATTCAGCATACTATCCTTCTAACGCATGTATTCCGACAGAAGGACCCTGAATTTGCGGAGATGTTGAACGAAATGCGTCTGGGAAAAATCACACCACGCACTATTGATGCTTTCAAGAAGCTCTCCCGACCTCTAGACTTCCATGATGCTCTCGAGGCAACTGAGCTGTGAGCATAACCTATATTCCAAAAAATTTTTTGATACTGACAGATAGTCAATCCCAGATTTCCAACCCGTGCAGAGGTGGAGAATGCCAATAGCGCAAGGATGCAGAGACTTTCTGGAGAGACAATGACATTTCACGCGATCGACTCGGGAGCCATTCAAGACGTACAGTTTCGAGAGAGATTACTTGCAAACTGCATGGCACCGCCTGTTATTCATCTCAAGAAAGGCTCTCAAGTGATGCTTATCAAAAACATGGAGGATACGCTGGTGAATGGCTCACTCGGTCGGGTAGTCGCTTTTATGGATGAGTCGACGTTCGATTATTACCGGCAGAATGAGGATGATTTTGGTGAAGACGATGGGGCTTTAGATGACGAAGAAAGAGCCAACCAGGCGCGCAAAAAACTTAAGGCCTATTCTAATAAAGAGAGAGAAGGTGCCGTCACCACAAGTCGGAAATGGCCTTTAGTCTGCTTTGTTCAGCCTGATGGCACCGAGAGACATTTGCTCTGCCAACCGGAATCTTGGAAGATCGAATTGCCCAATGGCGAAGTCCAAGCTCAGCGACAACAAGTACCCTTGATTTTAGCCTGGGCCTTGTCTATTCATAAAGCCCAAGGCCAGACGTTGCAGCGGGTTAAGGTTGATCTCGGTCGAGTGTTCGAGAAAGGTCAGGCTTACGTCGCCTTGAGTCGAGCAACTTCTCAAGCCGGGCTCCAAGTTCTCCGCTTCGAAGCCAAGAAGGTCATGGTGCACCCCAAAGTCATCGACTTCTACTCCAACATGGTCACTATTAATCAAGTTATCAAACCTAAGACTTCGAAAACAGAGGATTTCGATGATGAATTCGAGAAAGAGGATCTCGCACAAATGTACGCCTAAAGGCTCTCATTGCCTTTGCCGGTTTTTATTGCTTAGCGAGTTGACCATACCCCTGTTATGATTTCATGCATTTAGACTGGTTTCCTGGCCTCTTGCTGCATACTAGATGTTGAAAAGGTCGGCTCAAATGTTTGTGCTTTCTCTACAAGTCTGGGGTCGGCTGTATTGATCTCTATTCAAAGTTTATATTCTGGTCTCGCAATCTCAATTAAATCCACTGTGGGGAGTTCTCAGGGGAAGACAATAAATAAACAATGACTCACGAATCAGATATCAATAGAAACGAAGATTTTCTCATTATTCAAGGGACCCTAGTGTTGACTACGGCTTAAGGTGGTTAGCCTGCAGAATCAGGCTATCGCTTATCGATAAGGTGTATCACGTGCATGCCGTTATTAGCTCCATTCGGAGCTGCCCCAGACGCTGGAACTTCTAGAAGCAGACTGAGATTCACGGGAAGAACACCAGCCTCCGTCCCTTCCTCGCAACACAGGATCTGAAGTACAGCATCAGTCCTCGACATTATAGTCGCATGATGCTAGCATTTAATGTTTAAGGATCTGGATCTGTGGTGACCTACTAGTTCCTACTTTCAACATGGCTTCAGACTTCATTGGATTTAATGTTCTCGTGACCCTCAAAAGCCCATCGAATGCGCAAGTCCAGGGAATTGTGGCTAACGTCGTCGGGCAGCGTTTGACGCTCGAAAATGGTACAGAAAAAACACTCGTGATCTCAGTTCTATACTAACGACCTGGTAGTGACACTGCTATGGACCGGTCAACGCTTGCCAAGATACCACATCGAGGGTCCAGGCATTGCGGACCTAGAAGTGTCGACAGGCCAGGCGCCGCGGCCAACTTCAGCAACAGACCAATCCCAGAGTCATTACCTTAAACAGGCTGCGTCTGCAAATGGGTTATATGAGAAACCTGGCAATCAGCCAACACCTGTCGAAACTACGCCAAAAGCCACACCACAACCTTTCGTCGACCCTGCCATCTTGAGTTTCTCGAAACCTCCACAGAAGGCAACCGGTGCAACGCCTGCGGAATTGAGTGGACCTGGTCTCGAATACGTGTCGCCTGTTGTCCTCTCTGCGAATACACGACCCGGTTCGTCTCGTCCAAATCAAGTACCATCCCTCTCAGCCAGTGTTGCTGCTACGCAGCCAACGAACAGTCGCCAACAAATTGAAAGACAAGACTCCAATATCACCGCGATATTAACCGAACCCTTCAACAACCTGGGATTGAACGAAAAGGATGGCGCAAGTGAGAAAGGCATAGAGGCTGGAGCTCTGGATGGATCTGTCCCAGAGGGTAGGATAGGCGCCGCGCCGCTGGAAGCTCCCTTGAAATATACCGGCAAGAGAAGTCGCCGTGGTGGACGGAATAAGATGAAGGAGGCTTTATCTGGGGACGTCAATGCTCCTGGCGCTGCTCTGAACACAAACCCTAAGGCAAAAGGTTGGCGTCAGACAGCATTTGTGGAACCAGTGTATCCGCAAACCTCTCGGGTGAGTGCACAGGATAAGATGGCGTCTATGCACAGTAATGGTAGACGCCGCAAACCGCGCAACCTGAAGTCGTACGCCGAAGATGCGAACGGTTGGGCCACCGAGGATGCCACTGATATCCAGGAAATGGGAGACTTTGATTTTCAGAGCAACCTGTCGAAGTTCGACAAGAGACGGGTATTTGATGAGATCCGTAATGACGATACCACTGCAGACGAAGACCGTTTGGTGAGTTTCAATAGGAAGCCCCGGCCAGGGACGAATGGTGGCAAGAATCTACATTACACGGAAAATGTACTCGACAGCCCGCCAGCTAAGTGGAATAGCGAAGCTGGAGAGACGGAGGAAGAAGTTAGTGATGAAAGGTTCAGTAGTGGAAATTATTCTGGAAGAGACCGATCTAGGACATCAACGCGGCCGCAATCTCGAAAAAGCAGTACTATTCTGGGCCAGCCTTTGATGCCACCTCAGATTAACTCTATCGGAAGAAGCCAACTGACTTCGTCACGGACTGCAAGTCCTCGACCAAGCCGACAATCGATATCAGCTTCACCGATGAACGGGCCTACCGGTGTTGCCAGTACTTCGTTGCGACTCACTACAACCAACAGGAGCTGTCCCACCGTGAGCCCTCTGCAGATGTTGGAAGTTGAGCAATTAGCAGTTGCCGAGCTCGGTCTGACAGAGGATATGATTACAGAGAATGCTGGTCGCGGTATTGCAGAAGCTGCCGTCGCTCAGCTAACCAACCAATCTGCTGCATCTACATTGCTTGTGCTTACAGGAAACCATCGTACCGGAGCGAGAGCTGTCGCTGCTGCCCGTCACCTGAGGAATAGAGGGCACCGTGTGACTCTTTGCTTACTCGGCCTTGAATATGAGAATGAACTTCTGGACAACTGTCGCAAGCAGCTTGAGATTTTCAGAAAGATTGGAGGACGTGTTTTGAGGTGGGAGGAGCTATCGGCAAGACTCTCGACTTCTGATTTTGCTCCAGACCTGGTAGTGGATGCTTTGTTTGGCATGCACATTGCGTTTGACGATCTGCGGACCGATGATCAAGCTGCAGCCTTTGAGATGATTGCGTGGATCAATAGGAGTGGCATCGACATCCTGTCGGTTGATATACCCTCTGGAATATCTGCTTCTAGTGGTAAGTCATTTCTGGACGCTGTAATTTCTACCCTTAGTAACCTTGAGTCTATAGGTGAAGTATCTCTTGTCGAAGGTGCACGTCTTTCTGTGAGCTCCAAGTCTGTTGTATGCCTTGCAGCTCCTAAGACAGGTGTTCTGAATGCTCTGCTTGCCGGAGAAGGGCAATCTTGGCATCTCACGGTAGCAGACATTGGAATTAGCCAGGTAGTTTGGAGAAAGTATGGTACCCGCCGTCGGCACGGAGTCGATTTCGGAAATCGCTGGGTTGTGCCATTACGCTATCAACCTACTGCTGCGTAAAAAAGTGCGTTGACTTTTTTTAATCATGCGAGGCGTTATGGCAGGTGGGTGGCTGGAAAATATCATGGTTTGTTTGTAAAGTGTATACATTATTCCCTCCAAACGCGATTGTACGTCTTATGATTTTTTTTCTGTGGACAACTGAGATACGAATACTGCAGGTGCCGGAGGCCAGTTAAGCTTTTTGTGGTCTCCATCAAATGAATTCCATCTTAATATGCTCAGAGTAGGTTGCTGTTAACATCCTATTTGCGAAGAGCTCGATTCATGGGAACGTCTTTGATGCTTTTGCCTGCTCTTTATACCACCGTAAATTTTACGTTTATACATTTCAGCGTTAGACATACAAATAGGGTTGATATCCGAAAGTAGACGATCTCCTTGCCCGTTCCAGTACCAACGACTCGCCACCATAGATATCCTTAGTTTGAGTCGCTCCTCACCAAGAGTCATTAATGTTCCCTGTGCCGTTCATCTGAATGGTCTATTTGAAGACTTGTATTGGCTTATAACTAATTAGTCATCTATTCATCCCGTGGTTCTTCCCAAAGAAGCTCCGAATTTTCGTCATATTCATCTAGTGTTTTGCCATTTGGAATTGGGAAATCGATGCCCTCAAGGATCTTAAGGGAAGGAAATTCCGTGTCCTTCTCAACTGCCACTCTTTCTAACTGAGCATCCACGCCGATATCAGATTTGAATGTGGTGCTGTGGATGCCTGATACAGTGGCTTTAGCAATGCCAGATTCTAGAGAAGCATGCTTAAGATATTGCGCTTGGCTTTCTTTAAAGCCACTCCGTCAATTGTTTGCTTTAGCCTGTTGAGATCTTCAGGAGCTAATAAGCACTATTGGGAGGTTTTGTAAAATCGATATCAGGACTATTACAAATAGTCTGGGTTCTATGCACTTCGAGCAACATTTGCAGGCCAACCCGAAAGTCATCTAAGCGCCTCAACCGCAGCCTCTGATTCTGTGGAGGTTTGACGTGTCACGAGAAGTATGTAAGTGACGATTTTACTGGAGAAAGACAGTTCCATCATGTAGAGGGGGGGCCTGATTAACAGAATGAAGCAGGACTTGGGGTAGACTTGGCAGAGATGGCACTTTTACCCTCGAGTTGAGGCAGGCATATAAAGCTAGACAAAGGCTGGATATTGCAGGAAGATGATGGACTAGAAGCATTGGTCATAGGAGTGAAAAGGTCGGGTTGGGTGAGGGGATTTCAGTTACAGTTAGGGGAAATATTCTTAGCCCCTGACACTACGGCATCTTCCCCAAACAGAGACTCCAGCTAGATTCGTGATACGAGTTTTGGATTTTGTGGATAAGCATGGATAGTCTAGGAGAAAATTAACCTGTCAGAGACTAACAGATATAGCAGCTTACAGTACATAACGGTAGAGGCTGTCTGGACTCTAACCCTGGACAGTTGTTACCGCTTTAGGTAGTTATGTTGCAGTGAGGTCTTTTGAACCTTACTAAGCGGGGCCCTACATCATTTAGGAGTCGGTTTGCTATTGCTCGGTGAGATATTAGTGAGGTTGAACGTGCTGCTGCTATCATCTGTTGGCGTTGCAGTTGATGACATTCTGGCGGAGAGAGCCGGGCTAAAATGCTAGATAACTGCCTCCTATTGGCTTGGGCGTATATGCAGCTCTCGAGGGTCCCGCAGCAGTCCAAGTAATTGGTGGAGACCTGCATTTCCACCCAAGCCGCGTGGGAGTATACTTGGAGAGCTAGGAGGCGTTATTATCTCAAGGAATATGATTTAATTCTTGGTGTACTGCATCCCATTATTATATCCCTTTCAGAAGTATCATTCCGTTATTCGCGGAATCCATTGTTCGTCTTAATGGCAGAAAAAAAATTTTTACTTGATCTAGATGTCCCCTATACGTAAACCCTTTCGTACAGCGAACATTTTAATCCACGCCAATACCTGGCCTAAAGATGCATGATCCTGCAGACTAATAAGGTAGAATATGATATGATTGGTAGTCTCGTTTACCTCTCTTCAAGCCATCGCTCAGATTGACCAAGTTCGAGGGTCCGTCAACTTGATTAGCACCCTGGTTCGGACAGCGATGTGTCTCTAGTTTGATCCCTAGTTGGGAAATGCGATAACTCGTTGAGGCTAGGGAGTGAGATGGTCCTCGTCCGCCTCGATTATTCGCTTTTCTTTTTCCATCCCTCATTAACACATCCATATTGTCAAATCATCAGAGGTATGATAGGTCTCGAGTGCTGGACCTTTAGGCTCCCCAGGAGAGTCGAAGAATGTGACGGGCATTAATATTCTCAATTCAAATATAGTGGAATAGAACCAGGAGAGACTCCCTTTAGCCAATGAGAGTTGAGTGGTTTAGCCCGGCATTATTCATTTCAGTAGAATAGTGATTCTGTCGAACACGGAGGTACAGAAGCAGAGCAACTGCAGAATCTAGCGGAGCATGGGTTGAACTCAAATTTAACCTCTTAATTAGACAGAGAAGATAGATCACAGTGATCTGGTAGTTTCAGTAGTAATCAGAGAATCTGGGTTAAAGAGGCGATTTGACAGGTCATGTGTGGGTAAGCATCTGGTGCCAACAAATTCACTTGACCACGACCCATTACTATTATTGATACTGTCTCTGCGTTCGGAAAAACGATGGTATTTCAAATGGATTCGTGATTCTTCAGGTCGGAACTCCACATGCACAGCATCGATGCGTGCAGATTCAGGAATCAACTGTCCTGGAGCCACACCCTCTGACTCAATTTCAACCAGTCGTCGCATGACGAGGGCTGTTCCGTATGCTTCTGTGTCTCGGTCTTCTACCCCTTGTAACAAGCGTAATACCTCGCTTCGAACCGACCAATCGCGGCATTTTAGTCCACAGAATAAGAGAGGCGGGATAATAGCTGTCTTGGTAGAAAATGTCGAACCAGACTGCCGACTGCAGTTTAGTGCTAATAGCCGCTTTGACAATGTGACGACACGTTGAAAGTGTTGTAGAAGACCATCATATCGCATTTCTAATGGGCATGGTCTGTCCTGCGTAATGACCTTGATGTAGATGACCTCAGTCCACAGCTCAAGCAATTCTAGTGCGTCCCGATTTTTTTGTGACGCTTTCTCTCCTTGAAGCCTGATAGAAGCTTTCAACTGACTTCTCATAAGGCGAAGCCTGCTCAGGATTGCAGGTTCACCTTTCGCGATAAATGAGTTCTCTGCCGTAAAGCCGAACCCCCGGGGATGGTTCTGGATGACCAACCACCTAAGAATAAGCACGAAGTCGTCTACAACTCCCGGATCATTATGGTATCCAGGTATTTGGGGATCGTTTGCTGCTATAGGAGGAAGAGCCGAGAGCCCATCCTTGGCGAAGGTCTTAGGGTCAGCGCAGGTCGACCAGTGTGATTGTAACTGGGCAAATGCATATTTTAGAGCCGGGCCAATTGAGCTAGTATTGAGGTCCGTCTCCCACCATTCCTCCAGCAGTCTACGACCAGATTGTAGATGACATCCAGCTGCATGGATGTCCTCCTGGAAAAGAGCAAGCGTTGTTAGGATAACGCATGTGACTAGCACACCCTCTTTATAGCAATTATAGTACTGCTGTCCCAGTAGTTGTCGTCGAAGACATGCAATTGCCTTGTTACATTGCTGAAGAGTCAAGGCATTTTGACCTTCAGGAATATGACCCAGTTTCACAAGTTCGAAGTGGTAATGCTGCGCCGTCATAGCAATGGCGGCATGGCAAGCCGCAGGCTGTTCCTCGCCGATTTGGTGAACCAGTCGTTGCCAGAATTCATCATAAAAAAATCCAGCGCAGTGAATAGACGTATACCCACGAAAGTGATATAGATGCCAGCGCTCACTGTGGGTCAGACCAACCTGGCCAGGATCAACCAGGGGCCACAAAGTGCTGGACAGGAAGGCTTGCGAAAATTGAGCATTCCCTGTCTCCGCAATCTCATCACTTGTAGGGCTAACAAATTTCTCCGCATCTCGCGAGGCCCGAGTCCTTCTATCTGGGGTAATCTGGTACCCTTCGCATTTTCTTCCCGTTCTGGTACACATCAAACATGACGGGCGAGTTTCGTCACACTTTTTACGCCTCATTCTACAAATATATTAGTGCCTGTTCTCCTCTTTTTCAGAATGAAAGAGCTTTCAGTTCTGTCAAGGAAAAGATCGGGCATTTTAAAACGAATCCCATTAGAGGAGTCCGGTAGTCATACTTGCATGTTAGGCAACCTGTGCGCACCTTAGGGTGACTCTTCCTCACTCTTCTCTCTCTGTGTGTTTGTCCCACTAACATGGCATTTGCTTCTGATAGCATTTTAAGGCGAGTCAGGGCAAAGGTAAAGAGGCACTCTATGGAATGGTACGCTAGAATGAATTACTTTCATCACGATGTTGAATTAGAATTAAGAATTATATAGAAAGGGGCCGTCAGCTCAATGTTCTTGGCGTCAGCTTGTCACTAAAGCCCCCGAGGCGCATGCGGGGGTTACTAGAAACGGCTAGCGGGAGATGCGGCGAGATGATGTAGCTCCGGCCAAGCACGAGGAGCGCGAAAGAGATCGCAACTGACCAGCCTTGGGAGGCTACATAAACTCTCGCAATCATGGGGAAGGGTAAGTTTTGATCGCATATATTTGTACAATAGAATTCATGATCCAGATACTGACCTCTTGTAGGAACTGATAAGTTATATGTAGGTCACTCTGCCATTTCCTATCTTATTTCTTATCGCTCGCAGAATCTGCCAAACTACAGGACTACAGTTGACTGATGGCTTCACTTTCATACAGATTACCCATTCCGAATGGTCATCTTCGGATGCATACTCCGCCAGCGCTGGAGCTGGTGTTTCAAAGGCCAAGAGGGAGGGGGTTCATGCATCGTTTAAACGTCTCCCGTTCAACTTCTGTTCACTATCTCTCCAACCATTTTCGCATCCCGTCTGCACACCCTCAGGGATAATCTTCGATATTACCAATATTCTACCTTGGTTAAAGAAACATGGCACGAACCCCGTGGACGGCAGCCCCCTCAAGAGCTCGGATCTCATTAAGCTCAATTTCGCTAAGAATGAGGCGGGAGAGTATGTTGACCCGGTGACCTATAAAGTTTTCACGGATAATACACACATCGTTGCTCTCCGGAATACTGGAAATGTGTTTTCCTGGGACACAGTGGAGAAGTTGAATGTGAAACCGAAAATGTGGCGCGATTTGGTGACCGATGAAGAATTCGGTAGGAAAGATATCATCACGTTGCAGGACCCGCAAAACGTCCAATCGAGAGACCTCAGTTCTTTCAAATACTTAAAGGAAGGCGAGACATTCTTGACGGAAGAGCAAGAGCGTCAGAGGAACGACCCAACGAACAATGTCAACGTTGAAGCGCTAGGTAGCTCGGCGAAAATTTTGAAAGCAAAGGAAGCAGTTGCGAGAGCCCGCGCAGAGAGGGCACAGCAGGCTGGCACTGCTGGCGCTACCAGCGTACAGGGGAAAGGTGGAATTGCGACCACCAAATCGGTTTCTCAAAAGACTTCGATTCACCAATCAGGGAAGCCTGTTCCATACAATGCCGCGAAACACACAACCGGTCTCGCTGCAGCATCATTTACTAGCACCGGTCTCACACCCCATACATCTGGAGAACTTGCTCTTCTTACTGATGAGCAGTATATGCTGAAGCGCGGTAGAGTGAAGATAAAAGGATATGCTCGCATATCCACTACTCTTGGGGATCTCAATCTTGAGTTGCACACAGAGTACGCTCCGAAGGCGGTATGGAACTTCATTCAACTTGCCAAAAAAGGTTACTACAATGGTGTGATATTTCACCGCAATATTAAAGGTTTCATGATCCAAGGGGGCGATCCCACTGGAACAGGCAGAGGGGGCGAGAGCATTTGGGGTAAAAATTTTGCCGACGAATTCGAGGGCCCTCTGAAACACGATGCCAGAGGAATAGTAAGTATGGCAAATAAGGGAAAGAATACCAACAGTAGTCAATTGTGAGGCTCTCCTTCTGACGTCTTGACTAAATACTGATATCAAACACAGCTTCATTGCTTATCGTGCCCTTCCGCATCTAAATAACAAGCATACCATATTTGGTCGCTTAATTGATGATCCTTCTCCTTCGTCGACAACTTTGAATACCATGGAGACACATCCTGTCGATTCCTCAAACAATAAACCCAAGCCTGATATTGTTATAAAAGGCATAACGATCTTCGTCGACCCTTTCGAAGAATTTTTGAATCAGAAACGAGAAGCAGATGAAGCCGAGAAGGCTAAAGCTGCTGGTCAAGGAGAACCTGGAGAGACATCGAAACAAGTGGATGACGAGTACGTGACTTGGACAGGAAAGAGAGTAAGAGGATCCGGAGATGGCCGTGGCACAGAAGGTGGTGGAGGGGTGGGAAAATATCTAAAAGCTGCGCTAGCTGACCGCGCTGCACAAAATGAGGACGAGATCGTAGAATATGTTGATGATGAGCCGGAGCCGGAGCCCTTACGAAAGAAGATGAAAGGATCTGGCGGCTTCGGGAATTTTGATAGTTGGTGAATTTGAATCTTTCGTTGTGCTATGTACGATTATACTCCGGAAACAAATGGACCCAGTTTTATGAATAGAGAAAATAATGACAATAACATTTTCGCAAAATACCGGTTACAGCGGACTTCCATCGTGTTCTATCTTCCATGAGGTTGATGATGCTCATATCACAGGCATGCATCGCATCCCTCTAATATTAAATGAAATGGATCGGAATCAACTGCATCTTTTCTTCTATTTCCTGGAAAAATTACGACGGTAAGGATCCTCTTGATCCACTTCGGTCGCCTGTTGCTGAGGATTCCTCTGACGAGCTTTCTGAGTTCTCCGGCCAATCTGAAGCAGGACGCCGGAATGGGCCCTCGTTCACCCAATGTCCTTGAAACCACGGAAACGAGGCGAGCTCACGAAGCGTAGGCCGCTTTTCAGGTTCCTTGGTGAACATGGCTCTGAGGACATCGACACAATCCTGTGAAAGATTCTCATCGATAGGAAGCTCCTCATTGATGATACGATCGCGACGTTCCATAGCTTTCCGCCATGATTCCTCCAGGCTAGTTTCTCGCTTTTGAGCCCATTGTCGAATGCCACCAATCCTGGGGTCAAATTTTGTCTCTTCCCATGCCGAGTAACCATGTAGTAGATCATAGATTATGCAACCCAGCTTCCAAAGGTGCTCTACGCGGGCATCGTGAGGAAGGTATACGATCTTTTCCTCATCTCTTTTCGTCCTCATCCACGCCTCTTTGCTGAGCTCAATAGCGAGCTCGGGCGCCATCTGATATTCCTGGTATGGGAGCCATGCCCAGCGCGTGGCTTGAAAGTCTTCTTCACCATCCAGAGCGAATGTCATCAATCCAAAATCAAGAATCCGGACCTGTATCCATTGTTAGTTATCCTTTCTTGCAATAACTTGAGAGTCAATCGATTAGGGAAACATACATCGAGATATTCATCTACAACGTAGTTATGATGACTGAGATCATCATGTGACATATTCATATCCATCAGGTACATCATAGCCTGAAGCATCTGCCACGCGATCTTGCAAGCTTGGACCTCGTTCAGTAATGGCTTCTTCGTTTCTATTAGCTGTGCGCCGCAGAAAGAAGGAAAGTATTCCTCATCATCATTTGCTGTCCTTGTCTCTCGACTGCGGTCGTAGTCTATTCCTGCGGCGCTCATAACAGTTACTTGATAGTACTCATGTGTGTAAACAGAATCAATCACGGGAAACCTTCCACTGCCGGTTACGAAGCGCATTAACATGGCTTCAGTGGGAATGTAGCGAAGTCTGCCTCCAACATCGTCCCAGCAGGCCATCGTGGGGTTCCTTTTCCTTTGTATCGCCTCCATCTGCGTCATGTGCGGCTCGATCTTCAGTGCGTAATGCTTGACATTTCGAGGATCCTCGGGGTGTCTTTCTCTCGCAGCGAATACCAGTCCGAAAGCTAAATAGAGATCACATCATCAATAACTATGATATTAACAGTCGTGAATGAGGGTTCTGAAAGAAAGAGAAAAGCATAGATTATAGGGAAACATACTCCCACCACCTATGTACCCATAAATCATGAATCGCTTATGTATCTCAGGACACATGGACATCAGAGCATACTGATGATTATCGAGCTTCTTTCCATCTTCATCATCATGACCAGGTTTGAGATTCTGATATGTCCCGCTGTCTGTACGAACAGGCTCTTGGAACGGTATATTCATCTCACAGGGACAACGCGAGAGTTCACCGTATACGGCGCCTTCAGCGGCACGTTCCCCAAAGACTCTGTGTAAATGGGGATAATCTACACCACCTCGACTGGGAGCTATGATTCCGTGAATATTGGTCGCGAATTTATTCTCCCAGCCAGGAACTGACCGGTATGAGACAGCATAGGAGAACCTCTCTGTTGTGTCCATTTTGAGGAATGGGAGAGCTGAAAAGAAATATCTGAATAATATAACACGATATGTATAGTGAAACCTTCAGAATTTCGAGGCTGGTACCTTGGGAAGTAATGTGAATATCATCTATATTCTTCTGGTGATATGGGAATATGATTACCCTTATATAATACCCTATGGTACTCACTGACAGCATATATGAATAAAAAGCGCCAAGGTGTTATAACGAGAGACATAAATCTGTATACATCTTTACGGGCATGGATTTATCAAAGGACTTCCAAATATAAAGTTACAGACATAATAAAGACCGAAAGTGATGATTGCTAATGTGCTGGAGCATTGAACACCGGAAAGATTCAACATTTAATGAAGCTCAGCATGGACTTCTTTATAGCTTGGAAAGAAAGAAACTGTTTGCTCTAACCAATAGCAATCGCAAACAGAAGGATAGAAGAGGCTCATACAAAGGAGCAAGAATAAAAGTCCATTGTTCTTGATTGATTCTAGGCTCATCGACCTTGTTTGCTTGATTGCTCTGGCTACGTTCAACGCAATCTTTTGTTCTCAGCACTGTGAATGGAATTGTGATCACGAATTTGTATAAAAATAAACAGCATAACGCTTCAGTATATTTAATTAGTACAATACAAAAGAAAGCACTAGCTAAGAATTCTCTGCAGAAGCCCTGCATTTGAGAAACGTTGAAGTTTTTCCACTCTTGCCTCCAGCTCCGCATTTTCATCTTCCTTTTGATTCAGTTCCCTTTGCAATATCTCTTTCTCAGAACGAAGTTGCTGCATCTGACGTGCGACCCTCACCCGGTACTTGGTATTCTCATCAACCATACCCTCAATCCTGTTCCAAGTCATTGCATCGCTACTTGCTGAAGATTTGTGTGCTCGCGCCTGAGAGAGTTCATCTTCCTTTTGTTGCAGTTGAATCTCAAGCTCGTTCACTTTGGCTGAAGAGTTGTGTGCTCGCGCCTGAGAGAGTTCATCTTCCTTTTGTTGCAGTTGAATCTCAAGCTCATTCACTTTGGCTTGCCATCTCTGTTCCACTTCCGGGGATGACACGCCCTCTAGCTTCATAGCCGCCATCTGGCGCTGCAAGTCCTCGTTGGCCTTTTCCAGTTCAAGGGCTCTCTGCTCCAGAGCTGCTGTCCTTGCCGCTTGGAACAGATCAGTCGCGTTTCTGCGATCGAGGGTCTCCCTGCGCTCAATGGTATCTCTCCGTTCAGCATTCTCTCTGCTAGGCGTGGTTCTGCCCTCGACGGAAACGATACTTCTTGGTCGTCTCGAAGGTGATATCCTGCCACTGGATTTCTCCAATGCTTCAATCTTCCGCGTGGCTTCTGCAAGCTTGTTGCGCAGAGAAATAACATTGCCGATGTCATCATCGCGGAGCTTCCTCATGTTTGCATGTTCCCATCGTTCTTCAGCCAGTAGAACGCGAACCTTGATGAGATTAGCCACGTCTTCGTCTCGAAGCGCCCATAGAGCCTCGTATCTTGCAACCATTGCTACTTTTTCAGCTTCCAGGGTCTTGATTTTCTCTTGCATCGCCTGATACTCTTCTGGGGTAACAGTAATCGTAGGATTTTCACGTTCCATATATATGATCTTCGACATCAAGGCCGACAATTGTTGCTCAAGAGGTCCAGGTACACGAGATTGCGATGCCTCATTCCGACCATGCGCTTCATTCTGTTGGGTCTCTAGATGGACTTCCTGACTATCAACGTATTTCGTTGCTGGCAGCAAGGTCGGCGTCTTTTCCGGTTGTTCAAAAGCCTCCTCACTACCCAGGGTAGTAATCTGAGAGTGAGTTTCTTTTTTAGATAGCCTATTAGCTTCCTGGTTCAAGCGATACATGGTGATTAAAGGTCGTGATTCTATCTCGGCTATTTTGGGTGATTCCTGTTGGAGCTTCTTGGCCAATCCGTCCTGCGGATGCCAGAGCTGAGACCCAGTAGTGTCATTAAAGGAGTCATTATCGACAGCTGTACCGCTACTATTCTCAGAGTCATAACTGTGTAGAGAAGAAATGGACTGTGAGGTCGAGTGTACCGACGCCGACCGGATAGATGAAGGGATTGACCACATTGTGAATCGTGAGTGGAGATAATGTAACGAAAGTGGATAACTTAAGACGAAGAGAAGAACAGAAGACCAGCTTGAAAGAGAAAGAAAAGATCCTATCCTGTCAAGGCATTTGGCAGGTACTTAATGCACTTTTGCAGCAAAAGAAAGGGTCCAAACAACATGAGACGGCTAATATCCAGGGGTCTTGGCTGTTACAGGGACGGCAAAGCTGAAACTTGGTTATCTTCCTTCAGTCCTCAAATAGGCCAGGCCAAGAACAAAGAAGATCATTTTCGGCATATTTGGGGATCTAGGGATCTTAAAGGAAGTTTCATATTCCAATTTCTTCAGGGTTGTCATTTGACCGGTGTCGCAGGAGACGCGATCACGGTGAAGAAGAAATACCTAGTATACAGAACCTAGATCATGTGCTTAGCTGCACAGTCTAGATTATGAACACGTCAGTAGAATCTATTCTTAGTCAGGTATGACAATCATTTTTGGATTCAAGATAGAGCTCAAGATAGAAGGGTGGTGGGCTCAGTTGTGATTGGGGTGTGGATGGACGCCCAACAAAATACAGCTACCTGTCTAGGTAGATCTCGTAAAGATTAGAAGGTCAAGGTTTTCATGAGGCGATACTCGTGGAATAATGGGCCTTATATCCCTGCTCTAACCTCGAGGTGAATCCCGTCCAACCGTGGAGAGATGATTACCAAAAAAAGGAATTCCGCTTCCGGCCCGCAGTCGGTGGAAGACGCGCTTCTTTTGTTGATTGGCCAGAAGTTGGATATTGACTATATTTTGCAAAGTTGGAAAACCTGAATCTAGATTGGAACTATCTCCTCTTTCTCGATGAAACTATTGAATTTTAATGATAGTCTAAGAAAAATTCTTAAAGAAATTTGCTCACGTCATCCAAACAGTAGACGAATACGCAATCGAGTCACGAGGAGCGACACGATCGTTTCAGGTCGGAATAGCCACCAAACTAGGTAATAATGACCGTTACGAACTGCTATTTACATATTTCCGAAGGGTGATAAGTGGGTCTTTAATACATTTGGTATCGAACTCTTTTTTCCTTTTTTTTTTTTTTTTTTTGTTCAGAGGAGCAATATGTGGCTATCCATAGGGACACAATATTAGAAATAGCTTACTCGAATGAATGATAGTAGCATACATGTCGATCATGCCTCCCAAGCTACAAGGCCCTGCTTATCTATGTTAATGGCATATTCCTCTCTTTACCGGACCTTTATCGTAAATACCCTCATCAAACACCCTTTGAATATAGACTCCCTCCAGCTGCGATGTCGAATTCGATGGCCTCCTTGAGACCACAGATACTGAAAATGTCCCTCGGAGAACCAACAAATTCAGTATCCTCCGTGCCTTTCTCTTTCAAAATCATAGCTGCTTTGCTCACGCTCTCGTAAACAACTTTGAGCGCCAATGCAGGGAATATGATAACACGGAATCCTAATTCTTTTGCTTCCTGGACTGAGAGATTTGGCGACACGCCCCCAGGAACTGAATTAAAGAGGACTGGGATAGGAGAAAGATCCTCACAAGCTTTCTTAGCTTCTTCTTTTGACGTCACTCCTTCGAGGAACGCCACATCTGCTCCTAGAGCAATGGCGCGTTTCAGTCGGGTGATAGAGGCGTCGTAACCGAGAGACTGTAGAGCATCCGTACGTGCGATTATCACAATGTCACCTAGAGTTTGAGAACGAGCATTCACAGCCGCTTTGATTCGACGGAGATACTCGTCCTCTGGTACAAGCTCCTTGTTGCGGAGATGACCACAACGCTTAGTCACGACCTGGTCCTCGAGATGCAGTGCGGCAACACCGGCCCTCATATATTGCGAAACGGTTCTTCCAACCATTAGAGGCCCTGGGAATATAGATTAGCATATAGTGCTTTATATCCCTTGCCCTATATTTTACTCTATACATACCTCCATATCCGGTGTCAGCGTCAGCGATGAGAGGTACGAATGGATCTAGACTAGCAATCATAGAGGCAGTGTCTCTCATATCGTTTAGAGTTGCGATACCCAAATCAGGCATTCCAAGCCTTGACATAGTAGTTCCTGCTCCAGTCTCCATAGTCCCAATGTCAGTCACGAGATGGTGTGCATAGTTTGCATATAAGATCTCACCATGTACAAGCAGTCAAAGCCCTGGCTAAGAGCGATTCTGGCAGTAAATCCATCGTATACCCCAGGTGCTACGATAATCTTTTCCGGATCCGCAAGAAGGGTTCGTAATTTTGCGACAGCTGAGGGCTGCATTTCGTCCTTGGAAGGAGAGCTCATGACGGTGGAATTTTCAGATCAATATATTAATAGAGTATATGTTAACAGCACATCAATGACTACCGTGAAACAGAAACATATTCGGTTTTTTATTATGGGGAGAAGCGGCATCATCCCCGTTGCGCAGTGGGAAGGCCGTTGGCGGCCCGAGCAGAAGAATATCTCCGCAGCATCCTGTGTATAAGGCCGGCCCGATCGGCTGGTTATTAATAAATGCCCGCTGGTAGGACAGTTCATCTGCTAAAAAGATTATTGAAACTAGAGGAAATTCGAATCTGTTTCAATTACTATACTCATAAGATTTGCAGAAAATTGATTATCGAAGGAAACACAACCACATATTCCCAAAGCACAAGATGGCATCACCAACTCAAATACTGGAACTCCTCGAACAAGCGAGGAATGTACGGTTCTCGGATACTCATGAATATGGTAATAATTTTGTGCACTGAGCTCCAATCTCATTATAACTGACGTGGTTTTATTCCAGTACGATCAATGCAAAGTTTGAATCCTCTGGAACGGGTGGAGTATATGGTAAAGGAACTGGAGGATGCTGGATTTCCACGAGAATCTGGCGTCTTTTCTGATGTCCTTGCGATCTGCTTCCTGACAACTGACGGAGGCGGACTTGGTCTGACTCCGGACGCAAATCTGAACCAAGAACAAGAAGGAGAAATCGCATTTCTACTGTCCGCTTGGCTGGAGTCGTTAAACTCTGCTGATAGGGCCAAATCATCCGCTCCCACGCTACCCAGCCGGCCTTCTGGACGCAGGGCAATGACTTTGACAGAGAAAATATTTGCGATGCACGATGTTGAGCGAAAGGGATTTGTTGAACCGGGAGAGATGGTGCGGGTGGATGTGGACTGGGTGATAGCTTCAGAAGCTTCTTGGGGTGTATGTACTTCGGAAGTGTATCGTGGAGACATAAATCTTTTAACACATAGACAGGGAATGGAATTAACATATAACCAGCTCGGAAAGCCAGGCATCTTCCGGAATGATAGATTCTGGCTAGCTGGAGATCACGTCGTTGATCCTCGTGTCAATAACCACCCACAAATTAAGAGACTAATTGACGCAAGTGAAAGAGCAAAGCGCGTTTTCAAGATGACAGATTACCAAGGGATGAATGTAAGCAGTTACTAGTCATCCTCTGCCTTACTATGCGTTGGCTGATACATGTTTCTAGTATACAATCATGCATACGGAGTTCTACCGCGAACGGGCTCAACCGGGAATGCTGATTATTGGCTCAGACTCACACACCTGTTCATCTGGTGCTCTTGGTTGTCTGGCCATCGGTCTTGGGGCTGCAGATGTGACTATGCCTCTTGTAACGGGAGAAACCTGGTTTAAAGTACCAGAATGCGTGAACATCCGCCTTGTTGGATCTCCAGCCCCTGGTATAGGTGGCAAAGACATAATTCTCTATATACTGAAGGAACTGAAACGAAACACGGTTGCTGCGGACAGAGTTGTCGAGTTTACCGGGCCTGGTTTACAACATCTCTCCTGTGATGCTCGATTTGCTATATCCAACATGACTACGGTGAGTCAGTTCGAATATTATAATGTATGCTGCTAACCTTTGGGAAGGAATTTGGAGGTATAACAGGCATCTTTGTTCCCGACCAAATTACATATGAGTTTATTAAGAAACGCAAGTCGCCACGGCACAAGGACGCTGCAGTTTACTTCCAGCCCGATGAAGGCGCCAAGTATGCGGCTAGATATGAGATCGATCTCTCAAAGGTAGGATCGTTCTTGGCCAGATATCCTAACCCAGACGATGTGATCCCAGTAAAGGAGTTTGAAGACGTGACACTGGATGGGTGCTTTATCGGAGCATGTACTACAGCTGAAGAAGATATTATCCTTGGTGCACTAGTGCTGGAGCAAGGATTAAAGAGAGGCTTAAAACCAGTCAAGAAAGGTAAGAGAAAGGTTGTCCCTGGTTCTCGCCCCATCATTCGCAGGATCCGGGAGCTTGGATTAGCCGATATATATGAGGAAGCTGGATTCGAGATCGGTATCCCTGGATGCAGTTACTGCGTTGGTATGTCCGCTGATCGAGCTGGTGAGGGGGAGGTATGGCTATCTTCGCAGAATCGAAACTTTGAAAATCGTATGGGAAAAGGTGAGTCGCTAATCTAACCATTGGCATGTATACAATCCATGCTGATAATATCATACGCCGCAGGTGCTATTGGTCATCTTGCATCAGCAGCCACCGTTGCAGCTTCTTCATTTGATATGAAGGTCATGGACCCTCAGAGTTTTATTGATAGCATTGATCTAGAGCGATGGAATAGTCTGAGACGTGGTCAGATTGTAGCACCGAGCAAGATCGAAGGTCTGGCATATGTTGAGCCAAGCGGCTCAGGTGATACTGAGGATAAAGAGCATAACACCGTAGGAAATGAAGCAGCAGCTGGAAATAATGACTCTATCTCGTCGGACAAGGACATTATCACTGGCAAAGTCCAGCGGTTGGAGGACTTCATAGACACAGATGCTGTAAGTCGGAACTTTTCGCAGGTCTGCGTTCCACACTGACAAGTACAAATTCAAGCTTGCACCCGCAGAGTTCCTCATTAGTTCTCGCACAAACGAAGAAATTGGTGCACATTGCCTTGAGTATACACATCCAAGCTTCCGGTCCCGCGTCAAAGAGGGATATAACGTCGTGGTTGCTGGGAAAGCGTTCGGATGCGGTTCTTCCCGTGAACAAGCAGTCTCTGCTCTCCTTGGTAAGGATAGTTCGTCTATATATGCCTTTTAGATTCATACTAATCAATACTTCCCAGGCTGCGGTGTGCAATGTGTCATTGCAAAGTCCTTCGCGTTTATCTACGCTCGCAACCAGCCAAATCTAGGTCTCCTAGGGATAACAATGGTCGACGAAGGATTCTATGATGCAGCACAAGACGGCTCTCTCATTTCAATCGACCTCATCAGAAGACGTATTACAGTTAAGGGAAAGGAATTCCCCTTTCAGCTCAGTCAAATGGAGAAGGAGCTCATCGCCAATGGCGGTATTGCTTCGGCATTCAACCATTTCGGGAAGAAACTGTTTGAGGCTATGTGTACACCTAAAGGCCTAGGTGCAGGATTAAGCCGCGATTCTCAGAGCCATGGACCGCATGCCTCTCTGCAGTGGTAGCTTTTATTATTGGTGTTCATTTTGTCGTCTTTCGTATACAGATCTTTAGCGGTCTTTGAATACCTACCTCAAGGATTCTGTTGAATAGGCCATGTCGGGCGAATTATTCGATTCCACGAAATATTAAGTAAGAGTCTACTATATTTGCCGAATAGCTGAATTAATCCTGTGTAAACGATCCGTAACCCAAAGTAGACACATCAGGTTGGCGTCGCAATTTAAATTGAACATATAGTCCGATATTCTTCCGGAACTCAGTAGGTGACTCATAGAGTATAATATGATCATAAATATTAATTCAGACATATCACTCCTTCTTCAGTACCCCCTGTTCATCTCTCAGGAGTTTTTTTTATGGAGGAAACAAAATTAATGCCGTAACTGGCTGTTCTTCCAGCTACGCTGTCATACGCTGGAATTCTCGGGCCGCCAGCGGAGAACCCCAAATATGCCGATCATCCGATAGTATCTCTTCTCCAGAGTCCATCGTCTCAATCAAACGCCACCTATTACAATTCGCGTGCGTGGAAACGAGAGGAAAAATAATCCCGTCTATCTAGTCACGCCGCAGCGGAGAGAATCCGCGACGCTTTCGTTCCATAGCAATACGAGATGGCGGCCCGATTCATATCTACTCTCACGCCCAACCAGATCCACAAGCCGCGGCGCTTGGCTTGTAAAGAGTGTAGGGACAGAAAGGTGGGCTAAGACCGTGACAAATGATATCCAAGGATACAAAGGTGTGAATGTAATATGCACTAAGAAAGAAATGATGGATATAGATAAAATGTAATGCGCCACCAGACGGGTCCGGTCCTTGCTCGCGGTGTCGCCATTTGGGGAAAGAATGCCGAATTGATACAAAGTTTAAAAGAGTGAATAGAAGACAGTGAGTATATATCCCTTCTTAGTTATAGATGATTGCATATTGCGGAAAAGTTTTGGTAAATGCATGCTACGATTTCCCACAGGTATAGATGAGAAGGGGAACAAACGTCCGTCGTAACTTGGAGCATCAAATGATCACTCATGCAGCTTATCTGCTTCGATGATTACTAATTTTTTTCAACTTTAGAAAAGTTGAGGAGCTTGAAGAACAATTGAAACGCCTCCGCTCGGTCGTCGAGAACAATGGACTGGGACAGTCATCCCATAGCCCCGACAGAGCAGTACAGAATGGATCATCTCTGCCGCAATCTCAAACTGTTCTCCAGCAATGTTCCTACAATATGGAAATTGGGCAGCAGCCTCCTGAGCTAAATGTAAATTTCACTGCTACAGGTCCCTGGACAACTGTACGCCAAGAAGTATCCAACATCCGAGATATAAGACCTTCAGGAACAACTCCTCGTTCAATAGGCGGGATTTTCCTTGACTCCAATCAGATAGACCGTCTCTTTGACCGGTAAGTCTCTGCATCTATATCAAAAACTCAATTCTATTCCACTAAATAAATCTCAGGTTTTTCCAACACTTCAGTCCATTCCTTCATATATTTGACCAAAGGATCCCTCCAGACGAGATATATGATCTTTCACAACTATTATTCTGGACTATCATAATCACTGCTTCACGGTATTATGAAGATGATGCGGGGCTACTCACGGCACTATCTCCGTCACTATCAAACTTACTATGGAAAACTGCATCTACACTTCCACATACGAAATGGACGTTGATCGCAATGCTCCTGATCTGTACGTGGCCCCTGCCGACATCCACCATGTGGCAGGATCCTTCGTTCATGCTGATATCTATGACACGGAGTGCCGCCATGCAACTGGGCCTGCACAGGCCAGAGCTGGTGCAAGATTTCTCAAGGACGAGGAAAAAAGTTACCAAGGAGGATGTTAGGGATGCAGCTAAGATATGGTCTACGTGTTACATGATTGCGGGAGGGTGAGTAGTTCATATTTCCGTATTTTGATCTTTCTAATTTGACCTAAGTCTAATTCCATGAACCAGACTCACGTCCACAATCGGCTTCGAACCTCTCTTCACCGATGACCGGTTGATCAATCGAGCTACTGACATCGAGAATCCATATAACATCTCACCTGAGCTATGGCGCGACCTGATCATTCACAAATTCTGTAATCAAATCGAGCGCGTATTCGCAGATAGAGAGAACATGCAGAATACCAGAGAGCCATCTGAGAGAGGGGAACATTTCGGAATCCTAAAACTTCTCGAGCATGATCTTCTTGATCTTGAAAGAACCGTTGGTAAAGATGCATCAGGTCGGTGCTTAATTTTCATATTATTCCTGAAACAACTATGTCTGCTCACACTGCTCTTTGGGAATAAGGAGTAACCCTTACTTTGTTTCTATAACTCTGAGCGAACTAGCTAGCTAGGGTCTGTCGAAGGGAGAGGTTCAACTTGCTGACTTGGTTCATCTAGAACTAAACCACATAACCCTCTCTCGTGCACGCGTTCAACTCCGCATCTTCTACTTTTTCGACCACCTACCCCCTAATTTCCGCAAACATGGCCTTCTCAAAGCCTTCCATTCTGCTTCTGATCTCATCGTTCGAGTGAGTCACGCAGATATCTCATCAGGCTTCATCCAACACTGTCCAGCATATCTTCTCATTATCGTGGCTATGGCAGGTATGATTCTTCTCAAGATTTTGAATTCCAGTTATGCACGATATGTTGATGTGGAGACGGGGAGAGGGGATATCAATACTGCTATTTCGCTACTCAGGCGTGGGTCGATCGAGGATAATGATGCTTGTGGGAGGTGCTCGAAGATTTTGGCGCAGTTGTGGAGTGCGGCGAGGTGTGAGATTGCTGCTAGTGCTGGTAGCGCAGAGAGCGATACGGGAGATAGTAATAGAGATTATGAAACAGGTGAGGCTGGGACACAGGAACCAGCGCTGAAATTGCAGACGAGGCTAGGGGCGAGTATCTTGCATGATACATTGTGGAAATGGAGAAGGGATTTTGGTGGTCAGGGTGAACCGGGATCGAGGACTCCTTCAGGTTGGTGCTTCTCTTGTTGACTGCACGCGTTGAGAGTATGTTTTGAAACTGACTATAAAAGATACCCTTCCACTTGAACCTAGAGTGACGCAGAAAGGTCCAGCTAACGTGGGACCTGTCGCGAATCCCGGCACAGAACCAGCTCCCGAATTACGCCAGGATCATCTCATGGACACGGAGTCTCTAATGGACTTTGGATTCTCTTCTCTCCTTCCCGTGGATATGGAATCATATTTTTCTGATCTACCATGATATTTTCTATTTGAATATAGATATATATCTCTCTCAAAAAAAGAAAAAGAAAAGAAAAGCAAAACAAAACAAAAAGGCTAAGAATAAGCCTAGAGTTGTATACTTTCGTCATTTCGACACAGGAAATATTGTTCACATCTACAACGAATCTCTGATTCTGATAAAATCCAAGTATCTTCCCCGGGTCCAGATTCTGCATTTCTTCCCCCAGATCATCATGGGGATAGTTGTCATGACAAAGAAGAAATCCAAAGCGGCAATCTCGATGAATGTGTTCCTTGTCCCTTGAGCATCGAGCCAATACTGTGATGTGAACGTGAGGATGCAGGCAATGGAGTTATTAATGACAGATACGCCGACCATGCCTTCAAGCACCATCTCAGGATAGGCATCCATTAAGTACGCCATGCTCAAATCTCCAGTACAGCCCCAGCCAAAACCGATCAGGCCCAGACCGACGTATGGCACTGGCCAAGACCAGCCGTAGGCAGTGCCGATACCGAAGAGCAGCATACCGGCAGGGCTGATAATTGCACATGGATACAAGAGCCATAACCTGTGCTCCGCCTCTTGGATACCTCCGTTCCGTCTTGCGAGCCAGAGAACGAATTGATCAGAGAAGTAGCCACCATAAAAACAACCAATCACAGCACCGATAATGCATGGAACGTTCATCAAGCCGACGGCCGCATCACCGTAGTTCCACGGAGGTCCGATCCAGGTATCTTCTTCCAGAGTAAGGTAGAATGTCAACCAGGCGTCCTGCGCACCCCACTGGATTCCGGAGTATATCACGGCTGGGAACGAGAAAATGCGTAGCGTGTGGAAGAGACGTGCAAAATATTGTTTAAATCCCGTCCCGATCACGTTGGGGGCAGGACTGATCAGCGCAATGCGTTGGAGGTAGGACTTAGGTTTCGAGCCTGATGGATCTTGCACGTTCTCTTCGGATATAACAAAATTTCGCACAGGAGCTGATATAGGTTCTTTACGCTCTGCAAATGCCAGCTCTTCATCTCTGGCGCCGCTAATATCTCCCGCCTCCTGAATGCCCTGCACAGTCTCCGTCGCATAGGCAGAACGGTCGAAGATGGTTTCTTCAAGTGCGAACACGCAGACAAGGATTGTAGCACCGGAAATAATAGCACCCCACCATCCAATCCAGCGCCAACCCATGCTGTCAGCTATATAGCCCGCAATCAGCGGTCCCAAGTACGTGCCAATACTGGTGGCCAAAACGTAAACACCAAGAACAGTACCGCGCTGGTGTTCATAGAATAGATCCGATAGTGATAGTTGAACAGTAGCTTCTGCACAGGCTTCGGATGCGCCTACGAAAAGCTGGTTCCAAATCGAATCGGCTGTGGTTTGGACCCGTGCCATCCAGATTGAGCCAGCAAGACCAGATGTCAGACAGATGAGATAGGTGCTTCGCCGCCCATAGAGCCAGGCAGCAGGCGAGCTCAGGAGCGTCCAGTAACCAATCCCAACGAACAGAACACCTGCACCTGTATTCATGGAATCATAGGAGATTCCCAAGTCGGCATTCATGCCATCCTGGGCGGACCCAGCATCATTCGACGTCGCAGCAGTGAGAGCTGTGATAAAGCAGACTAAGAAAGCATGCCAGTATTTACGCAGCGTTGGCCAATTCAAAGGATCATTAGGGGAGTTGGTGGGCTGGGGAGAAAGGACGACATCGCCATTTTCGACGAGTCGGTAAGTCCCCGGCAGATTTTCTGCGTCCATGATAAGAGCAACCCCTTGCTCATTTGCAAGTCTCGCTGTTTAACTGATTCAAAAATCAGGATATTTCAAACGAGTCAGACGAAATGACATATATTTTCCAGCGCAAAGTTCCAGGGACAGTTCTCCTTGGAGAGGAGCATCGGTCACTCATTCCTGGGCCATTTTGACCGAGATTTGCAGATGCAGGATAAGTTATAATGCCTGTTTGATAAGGGAAACCTCGCAGAGCCTTGCAGAGCGCGTTTAAGGAGATATCCTACCCCGGGAGGATGACCAGGAAACAACACCAGCTTGACTGAATGATTTGCCAAGTCCTCAGCCGAACATGAAGATCTCAGGAAGCCATTGTGACGGAAGTCGCGATCCCTAGCTCAGAAAAGCATACTCAGCCCTTCAGTGAGCGATCTGAGCGATCTGAACGTCTCCAGGTGTCAGTGCGATCTCTTACGCCCAATGTTTCCTAGAACAGCGGGATTGTTAGAAATAATAAAGCACGCGACAATGAGTTCAGCCCGCCATCAAAAATTTTTTGTCTTGACCGCGGGGGCGTACTAGAGGTGCTAACAGGGCCTTGCGAAGACGGGCCTGGGCAGTCATCCTCGATCGACAAATGAGAGGCTGCAGTCGCGGAGATAAGAAGATTTCACCATTCGTCGTCGGTCGCTTATTGGCCATGATGGATTAGTCCACAATGCTTCAATGGACACCTTCCACGTTTGCCTGCTAGAAATCGGTGGCGGGAGAAACCTTATCAGGCTTAGGATCCCGTCAGAACCATTCACCACATAAGGTTGTAGCCATCGAGGCGATAACTCATATGTGTGGTGTCTCTTAGCTCAGGACCTATCACATTTCCTGTGTGGGTAGCGCTTAGCATCAAGCGAGCTTGGCACATATCGGCATCGTCAACCGCCAAGAGTGATGGAACAGGAAGATTGTTACCTGCAACGTGAACAATGAATGGGTCACATTTCATCCCTAGTTTGCATTCCCCTAAGATAGCCGATGTGTGGTTCGAGAGTGGTTCGTGTGAGATCTCAGAGATCGTCCATGCAAACAATAATGTGGATAGCTGTAGACAGTCCGCGTGGTGACCCAATGATGGGTGAGATTGTCGGAATGTAAGAGTATATATTTGTCTTGGAAGGTCATATTCTGTTTGACGTCCACAAAGTTGGATGACTACAGGAATAACCGTTTAAAATGTTGAACAGCCAAAATTGGTGTCTAGCAAAATATATAACTCCAAAGGTGAACGAATACAGATGATTTATTGTTCCTTAGTTCCTAGATTCTATATCAGCTTTTATCTACCACCAGAGAATTATATTATAGGTAGCTGATTCTATATCGACGGTGATCCCGCATAAAGCATCTTGTTGATTGCACCATTGATGATGCTCTTCTGCCTGCGGCAACCGCGCTCTTCTCCGCTTCTCTGGTACTGCTAAGACGTCTAATCTCAGTTCACGAAGACGAGCAATACGCTCTGGAGATAAGGAGACCTAATGGCCTAATTGGAGATCAAAACTATCATACTATCAGTGATTTTCGCGTTATACCTTGGTAGCAATTGATGGTGAACATGATCTTCCATGTGACGGCCGATGGCGGTTGGCGAGAAACTTCGCCCGGCCCTAAAGCAATGATGCCTCATCATTGCATCAGTGAAGCGAAATACACATAAGTCTGCCCAAAATAGTAAGCTTGCGGGATAGACAGGTCCGGAAAAGACACGAAAAGGCCCATCTAGACTGCTGTAGATGGAGATCAGCATAGTAGCTGATTTCCCAAATAGGAAACAACGTTGCTTTTTTAACGTTCCTGCATTTATGAACCATGCCATATTATGCGTCTGACTTAAAATGGCTTGTTGTCCTGCACGGGGAAGAGATTCGTGGCCAGTCGTTCAATGCAGGGCCGTTAGTGAAGTATATGCTCGCCTTGCCACGAGATATCGACGCCGATCCACGGTGGCAAGAAGGATATCAATATTATAGACGGAGACCAGAAAGCCCTGTGGTGCATTGGTGCCCAATGATGATGAGCTAGCAAACCTTGAGATGGAGGTTGGAGTTTCGGTTAAACATCTAGGCTGCGGGTAGTACTTGAAAAAGTAGACGCTTATGCAGCCACTAGAATCAAAGTTCGAGAGCCGCACCGTTTGCCATGCTATAGTCAGTTGCTTCGGCATCAGACGGTTATGGAGTTTGCCAAAGAGCACCCATGTCAGTGATGTTCATGCGTCTAATGGACGTGCACTGGTACCTGTAAACAAGTAAATATAGAATCACACTTCAATATCCATTATGCCAAGACATGCGTGCATGATACCGCGTATGTTTCAACAGCTGGATAAAAGCGTGATCAGGGTGCTGGTTTCCCCACAAGAAGCAAGTAGGCAAAACAAGTGTCTTGAGTGATCCATGAGACATGTTGAGTTGGCTGTTTTTTCTCCCTCTCGATGGCGAGTAAAGTCTATGAGAAAAGATCTCAGACCACAATGGGACACCGCAACCGGATGATACGAGTAGCCAGGTTCAAAATAGTTTTGCCGCCGGACGCGCAACCGGTATGCGACCAATGCCCTTTATTTCCAGGATGGTTTCAACCGCTGATGTGACAACAGAACCCGGATGGCAAAAATTCAGAGAGCTGCCACATGAATTGACATGGGTTGAGATGGGGTAGATGAATGGTAGGGAGGAGACATCCGGGAGCGCTCCCATAAGACGGGCCACGCCGTGTTTGTATGAGGCTGGACAATAATCGACCGCTCGTTGCCTAAATGCCTTCGACTTGGCAATGTCTGTCTGGAATCTCGACTTGACTGCTGCCCGGATTCATTCCCAAAGATAACCAGGATCCTGTTCACAGACCTTTGTGTGCTTCAAAGGGGATGTAGTCCGTTGCCTCTGATCAGGGCGATACTATTCGACCATGCAGTAGATCGTCTCTACTTTGGGTGCCAAATGAGCCGACCACGACAGGTTCCACTTAGTTAGCCGTTGGACTTCCGTCCTGGATGCAGACAACCACAATCAGCGGTCGCGATCCACTTGTTTCTGGCGAAAACGAACTATGTGTCCCTGCATGCATTTTTTTTTTCAGTGTCCAGACTCGATAGTCAGCGGAGAATACATCCCCTGATCGGGCACAAGCTAGGGCTAGGGCTTAGGGCGTGCAGTCTTCAGCTGGTCTTCGCACTAGAACTCCCCGCAGGATCCCCATCGTCAGGGATCATGAGACGGTTAGTCAACTTCTTCACACTGAATTCTTGTCATGGGGACGGATAGACACGGCTCCCATCGTGCCAGGATGCTTCTTTACTTCCCTTTGTGGCTCGAGCTGTGGGCGGCTCTAAACTGGGGCGTCTCTAGTGGAAAGACTGTCGTACAGCAGAGCGGCTCAAGGCAACGACATTTGTTGACTCACAGATTCAGCTTCCAGTGTTCCTGCCACCATTTCCTGGTCTGGTAATCTTAGTATTATCCTCATCCTTTTTGGCTCGCTTGCACATTGCGGAATGCGAACAACGGCCCACAGAGAACCGGGGCGAGAACAATCGGTATATGTGTGATGCAATAAAACGGGGCCGAAGTAGTGCTACAAATGCAGAAGTACTGTACTTGGTACTTATACGTGGGTCTCTGTCGATACCTGCACCGATCCCTAAAAGGGTGTCTGCCACAGATTCGTCAAGAATCAAACCTGAAGCTTGGGTGGATCACCCGTCGAAACGGGGATATCACGGCGGAATGCGCGGCCAGTGAGACTATGGATTTTACTTCCTGATGTCTGCTTTGGCCGACCTAGCCTCGTGGGGCGCAAATGCTGACGGGGCGTTCGCCCGAATGGGGCGCTGCCAGCTACCAGTTACCTGTCAAGGCAGACACGCGCGTCTGGTTGTTCTATAGCAAAAGCATGCATCATCGAGACAAAATATCCCCGGATGATGATATCGCCCGGTCGAGAAGGGCGCTGATCCAGGCAGCCGCAGTATCTCGCCCTCCCTCCTGCAGTCAGGCTCGGGCTACATATATGGAGGATAAGAGAAACAGAAGCCCGGAAAATGCTCGATTTTCCTGATTCCTGATTCTCATCTTTGTTGCTTTTCTGGGACGTTAGATAGTATCTATCTTTTTGTGGTTGTTCAGTTATTGACCCGTAGCATACTATATCTTCGGTGCTGATCATCATCTCGCTATTCCCTGTCTCGTTACTTTGCTTGCTGGGATTTCTACTTTTCTCATCTGCTCTAGTCTGAGTCAATCATCTCAAGACCCCGCAAGAGCATCTAGCTCCATCTCGGCTCCGCCTTATTTCCCAAAGGGGGTAATCCCTTTGCAACTCGTGGCAATGATGAATCCCCACGGGGTTTCCCCTGTATCTCCAGGCCAATTCCTTCCTCATGGGCACAACCCCCCTCCTCTTGTATATCGCAACCCACCGCCACCACGGCCCATGGGCTATCAGCCAGGGACTATGCCATTTCCTGGGCACACTCCCGCTCAAGACGATCTTCGTGTACAAATGGCCAAGCTCAATATAACAAACAATATCAGCTCCATGAAGACGGAGAGGCCTGCAGAACATGATCAGCCTTCAAAGACACCGGCTCCACTCTCCAATGACGCTAAGACACCTTTCTATGAAGGCTGGACTCTGTACCGGGCTGACCCTCAGACGGAAGATCAGAAGCCTAGTTGGAGACAGGCCACCAGATCTAAGATGAACCTTTCACAGACCGACCTTGCTGATATGGTCCAGAAGCGGAAGAAGAAGGTGCCCTTGGCAGAACAATATCAGGCCCTAGGTAAATTCAAACGGGCTCATGTCGACCTTTTGATAAAGGATCGTGTGAAGAAAGATGATCCCCGCTTTAATTGGTCTTGCGATTATGTCGACGTCGTCAATAGGGCAGCTAAAGGGAAAGGTACTCGCCGTGGTGACTACGAGACCATCTCGATGGACGTGATAATCGTGCGGAGAATACGGACTGAGACACCCATCCGCTCCGTCAACAGCTCCCCATCCAGAGCGTTTGGCGAAGTAATCGATATCCATTCTCCTGCCAGAAGCAAGGAGAACCTACTGGTTCATCATGGCGCAGAACCAACAACACAGGCTGCGTTTGGGAACGGACAACAGGCCGCACACAGCTTTTTCAATGGCGGCTCGCTAATGGGGATACAACCTCAACATCTTCCGCCTCCCCTTCCTCCTACCAACCCAATACATATGATGGGTGAACAGCGTGCAGTCACTTTTCCAGGTGTTCCAGTATCAATGCCACCAACAACACAAGCACCTATTCATCCGGCTGCTTGGAGTGCTGAGCGTCCAATGACCGCAGCCCCAGTCAGCTCACACATGAACATGGGTCCAATCAGCCCAAGTACTCATTCAGACCTTGGGATCCATAACGGCGGGCAGCCGCTTCATCCTGGAGGCATGCCCGCCTTCCGGGAGCCTCAGGGAAATGGTTATCTGCCCTCACAGTCTCATCCTCATCCTCCTGCTCCACCTCCTGTCACGCATCCCCATACACCACTAGCCCCCTTTCCAGGTGGTGTTAAGGAAAGCAGGGGCCGACAAGGGGTCCCAAGACCCAAAGTCTTCAATACAGATCGACCCTCCAAATCCCCGAAGTCTCGTTCACCCAAGGTCGAAATGGATTGGCCTCCAGAAGATAGTAGCGTGGGAGATGATGAGTCAGTTCTCTTTGAACTTGACTATCCCAGCTCAGCGACCGACGATTCGTCAGATGAGTACGAGATGTCCATATCACACGCCAGCTCCCACGGAAGTTCACGCGGCAGCCCACGCGGTAGCTTGCGCCATCCGCGGCATTCTTCGAGGCATGAGCGATATCAAAAAATCTACCGTTCTCATTCTGAGAAGCGGCCTCCCAAGACTGCATATCGAGAAGACAGGGGACGGAAAGGTCATGTCGACAATGTAGTTGATATCATACCAGAGAACAGTTTACGTGCACGCCGAGAACAAAAGGGGCGTCCAACTTCCGGGTCGGTTGCTCTTGTCCGTCCGAGGGTGACATATAGTAGTGACCGAGAGGACCTCCGTGATTCTATATTGGCGAATGCCCCCCTTTCATCCATCAAGGCCGAACTAGCGTACCTTGAGATGCTCCGGGATCAAGAACGACGGATCCGCGATATAGAACATCTCAGCAGCCGAAGACTCCAAGAACGGGAAGATCTAATTCGACTGCGTGAGGAGGATCTCGAGCACCGTGAAAGAGAGGCTGAAGAGAGAGAACGGATTGCCAGCAGTCGCTTCGCACCCCGTCAGCCTTCACCTCGAGAGCCCCCTCGATATCACCTCCCCGGCTATCAGCACCATCACTACCTATATTAATATTGGTATTCTATTGTATTTCTTTCTGTCACATGTTTTGCTGTTCTGGTTATAGTATACCCGTGGGTTTATGTGGGCTTGGTTGGGGGTTTTGGGATGCGTATCGGTGAACCCTGTTCAGTTAGATCGTCGTCGTCCCCTGTGTCCTATCACGTGGGCTGTTTTGTTCTTTTGTAATATGAGCCACTGTAGTCAATTCAAATTTCTTATGTTATCGGGCTAGATCTCTGACACTTCTGAGGGCTGCTGAAATATTCTCGAGCAAAGTGCTGTGTTCGCAGTAGCATTGCGCCGTCTCTGATGGAGACATGGCGTCTAAAAAACGTATCTGAGTAGTCGGGTAAATGAACGTCCCGTACAACTCTCCACTTGCCATGATGCCATTAGATAAGACGGCCGGTATCTAGCGAGGTTTCCAAGGCCCAGGAAGGGTTCCACTACTAGATGGGTCACTGAGTGGACGCTGAGATGGACACGGCTACAGCACCCTTCTCTCTGACGTTGTCGCGGGTCCCCGACCCCCACGACGCCCGAGGGATAACGGCTGGAAAAAGGACGGGCGGATGAAGTCAATGTGGAAACGGAGAGCATACGGGTCAGCAAAAGAGATCGAATAGAACAGCGTAATAATTTTCAAGGGAAGGGACCTCGGTGACATCACAGCCCTCCGTAGAGCCGACGGTGAGCGAGAGCATTGCTGAAACTCTTGTTGCTCCTCTCAATGGAATAATTAACGTTAAAGTCTCACCGGGGAAGCCCGTCTCCGGTTTCTGCCGCCCTGTTATTTTCTCCAACCAGACAGACCACATCACCATCGACTCTCTTACATCTTTCATCCCTTACACCAAAGACAAACTTCAGAACATTGTCCCAATTGCCTTTTTTTCAATACCTATACAAGCATACATTATACACAGTCGCCAAGATGCCGCGCCAATTCTTCGTCGGAGGTAACTTTAAGATGTATGTATACGGAGCTTTGCTTTCCCAGAGAGCTGTCCGCTGCCCCGCGTTTTACCCCTCGATAGTCACGCCATACAATCAACAACTCCTTTTCGTCTGAACAGCCACAACAGAATAGATAGCTAACAGCCTATCTTCGATGTCATCAGGAACGGTACTACCGAGTCCATCAAGACCATCGTCAGCAATCTCAACTCCGCCAAGCTCGACCCCTCCACGGAGGTTGTCATTGCCCCGCCTTTCCTCTACCTGCACTTCGCCCGCGAGCTCGCGAACCCCAACATTGCCGTCTCTGCTCAGAACGTCTTCGACAGGCCCAACGGTGCTTTCACTGGTGAGGTCTGCGTCGACCAGCTCAAGGATGTCAAGGTCACCTGGACTCTTGTCGGACACAGCGAGCGCAGGACGCTGCTGAAGGAGACCGACGACGTACGTTCTTTTCTGGCGGATAAACAAATAAGCCACAGTTTCTGTGTGGAGCTTGAGAACAAAGAACTGACTGCAATTCCGTAGTTCGTTGCCAGCAAGACCAAGGCCGCCATCGAGGGTGGACTAAATGTCATCCTTTGCATTGGTGAGAGTCTCCAGGAGCGTGAGGCCGGCAAGACCATCGAAGTTGTCACTCGCCAGCTCACCGCTGTTGCCAACGTTCTCTCCAAGGAGCAGTGGTCCAAGATTGTCATTGCCTACGAGCCTATCTGGTAAGTTATACTACCATTTTTTTTTATCGTTTTATGTACAATGACAAGGTCCTAACTGTTGATTTTAGGGCCATCGGTACCGGCAAGGTCGCTACCACTGAGCAGGCTCAGGAGGTCCACGCCGCTATCCGCAAGTTCCTCTCTGAGAAGATCTCCCCTGAGGTCTCTGAGAACACTCGCATCATCTATGGTGGCAGTGTTAGTGAGAAGAACTGCCGTGAGCTCGCTAAGCAGCCCGACGTTGACGGATTCCTGGTTGGCGGTGCCAGTTTGAAGCCAGCTTGTAAGCACCCTTTCAATAATATAAATACCCAGTTGCTCTTCGAATCCTAAGTGCTAACGATCACTATCTAGTCGTCGACATTATCAACGCCCGTCTGTAAATCATTGAGATACCTACCGCTTCCCTATCAGCGGAAAGAGAAGAGATATGGGAATAAGACTCGACATACCTCTTCGCAATTAACATGGCATAATGTGATCATGGCGTATGTATAGACGTGAGATAAAAATGAGTTATGTCAGATCTAATTGTGCATGAGAGACATCAAGAACGCGTCCACTCTTGAACCTTCGTAGTATCATCTAGTAAGAACATCATTTATCATGGATGAATGAACTTATTTGTCATTCCCGTATGAAATATATACAGTATCTATTTAGAAAGAAACTCGTAATTTTCAATGCCAAAAACAACAAAGGAAATTTAGATGTGCTGCAGCACCTCAACCTCCTGGTAGTACTACGAAGCATACAAAACCGAGACCCCAACTCCCCGCCAATACGACACGCCCGGTGCACCACCACCCGCACTCTGACCACCAGACGATGGCGACGGCGGAGTTGACGACAGGACGGAAAACGAACCGGGACCAAGTCCGACACCGGCACTGACGAGGAGATCCTTTACTCTGCCTTCCCATAGGATACGCACGTTCCAGGACTGGTCGACGCGGATCTTGACTACAGATTCCGTTTCTTCTTCCTCACCATGGGCGCCTACCGGAGGGTTTTGGTCCTTTGGCGTTCCCGTGGCACCCGAGAATGTAGGAGACACGACGGCCGATTGTACAGGAGGACGAGTAATTCCCATCTTGCGACGGGCCCATTCAAGACCATCGTCCTCGGGAGGAGGGGGGACACGTCGTGTTCGTCGCCAGAGTTCGCAGCCAGCTACCATTTCACTTTCCCAGCTGTAGACGTTGAAGCTGAAGCGAGAGCTGAAAGCCAGGTTGGGAGAGGCGCGAAGGGAGTATGTGGTAGAGAGAGAGCCCGTAAGCGGGGTCAGGGTCAATGTTAGAGTGTAGGGGAATGTTGAGATAGGGGAATGAGACGGTCCAGTACCATCCGTGGCTGCAGGAAGAGTACTGAATCTTAATCCAGTGGACATACCCACCAAGGACGATATTGGAGAGTAATATGCTTCTGCTCCAGCAGAGAAAAGCGATAATGGAGGCGGCGATGATCCATCCTTCTCGCGCGGATCGGGACCAAAGTTCCACAGACCTCTCCAGCCGAAGAGAGAATTGTCGGTGCTGTAGAGATATTCATTGCTATATTTTCCCGTATCGTGAGATAACTGTGCTAGGATGGACGCCTGCGGTGCCGACTTGGACATCGGAGGTCCCTGGGTGGAACATAGTGCGAGCGACACCTGTGTTGTGGGAGATAAGCGACGGAGAAACAGCCCATTGAGTGTTGATGGAGGCGGTAAATGTAAAGTTGCATGGAGAAGTGTTGCCTTCCGTTGTGCTTCCTCTTCCTTAGTGAGTGGTATACTTCCCTCCAGCAAAGCGTCCCAACCCCAGTCACGGACCGGCGCGACTGGTGGTTGTATCTGACGATATCCAGGAGCAAGCTTGCGTAGAGGAATCAAGGTGCTTCTGCTGGGTGTATCATTGAGGGGAAGAGTAGTGAACAAATATGATATGGAACCATCGATCAGGCCAACGGTACCCAGGGTATAGGTCGTCGCAAACTGGGGGGTGGATAGCGATGAGAGATGCACGCGAAAACGCTCAGGGATGGGGAAGTCTAACAGGGCTGCGTAAACAATATACGTCAGCATCCAACACACAGCATAATAAGACAGATCGAGAAAAAAAAAATATGACATACACTGCGCAGTAGCCGTCAATGAGGAATAGGAATTGTCGCGATTCCAGTTGGTCGCTTCGGCGAAAGCGACTTGGATATATTCCATGAAATCAAGCATTGTCACAAGAATCGCGGGAGGGGTAATGATATGGCGAGGGACATGCTCTAGGCTAATTCGGTCTGCTAAAACACAAGCAAATGCTAACAATACATCTTGTCCACTGTTGGCACTAATAACGTTCTTCCCCTCAGGATACTTGACGTCTCTCTGCTCCGCAAGCTGATTCCCAAACTCAGTTTAGCGTTGTCGGATAAGGGATCGCATCAACGTTCCTCCATCCCCGCCGGCGTTATCAGAGAAAAAATCACCAAAATTCCATATCGGGCCAGGCGCACGGTGGATTCGATCTCCTATCCCGCCATCCATTTCTTTTCATTTCTTTTCTCCCAAACTTGCTACTAATTCTAAGAGAGTGATAAACAAGATCCGCCACAATGCCTCTCTCCAAGCGTGCCAAGATCGTCCACGAGACCAAGACTGCGAAGAAGTCCCACAAGGAACAAACTCGACGACTGTTCGCCAATGTCCAGGAATGCGTCGAGAAATATGACCACCTCTTTGTGTTCTCCGTGGATAACATGCGCAATACCTATCTGAAGGATGTACGAACGGAGTTTTCGGATAGCCGGTTTGTCTTCCATTCGATTTTTCCGTCCAATACATCCGCAATGTCTTTGCATTTTTCTTGTTCTTCACAATGAGAAATTTGTCCGGTTTTATACCAGCACTAACATGTTAATCCTGCAGCCTGTTCTTCGGAAAGACCAAAGTTATGGCAGTTGCACTCGGTACCTCTCCCGAAAATGAATGCGCTACGAACCTTCATCTTCTGAACCCATACCTCACCGGCGCTGTCGGACTGCTCTTCACCTCCCGCGACCCCGAATCTGTCATTGCGCACTTCGACTCGTACCGGCCACTCGATTTTGCTCGTTCTGGCACCGTCAGCACACGGTCTTTTACCATTCCCAACGGCCCGGTGTATTCTCACGCTGGAGAGATCCCCGAGTCAGAAGATGAGCCCCTCAGTCACACCATTGAACCTACTCTGCGGAAACTGGGCGTCCCAACGCGGCTGGTCAAGGGACGTGTGGTTCTGGAACTTACCGATGGTAATGGCTACCAGGTCTGCAAGGAGGGAGAGACCCTCGATTCCAGACAGACGACGTTGCTGAAGATGTTTGGTGTTGCGACCGCCGAGTTCCACGTCGCGATGAAGGCTTGCTGGAACCGGGCGACTGGAGAAGTCAAGATCCTGGAAAAGAAAGAAGGTGAGATGGACATGGATGGACAGTAGAATCAATGGACTTGCTGGGCGAGGCTGGTAGATATCTTTTTTATTTCCACAGCATCTCTGGGAGTAAGGGACAGGCGTTATTTTGGTTTTTTTTTTCTAGATGAGACATAAAAGTATATATTGTCTTCCCCATCTGCTGTCGTATGACACGAGACTCAAAAAGAAATGGATACCGCTACTTCTACTATTGCAAACGTTGTTCTACGCAAATGACTCCAAAATTACCTTGCGATAATGAAATTTCCGTGAACAAATAAACGACAACAAACCTGCAATTACCATCATCGCGCAGATTTCTGGAAAGATTACATGGCATGGCTCGCGCCTAACAGCCTTACCTGATCTTACCCGTGAACTGCAAGGCCCTTTTCTCACGTATCTCATCCACCTAGAATACATTCATACTTACCCCAGAAATAGACAGTAAAACGGGGATAGCAGGATAATAACAAAGACAATAAAGAGGAAATGGCAGATAAAAATCGAGGTATGAGCTGGGCGGATGTGGACCTGGAGAACCGTAAATCTCGGAATAAAGCCGTCAGAGAATAGAGGCAGAAAGTCGCATAGGTGGCAGAAACAGATTCTTCATCCCAAGTCTGTCAAAATGATCGTCCCGGATACAAGTTTTCATCTGCTGTGAGTAATAGGAGTGCACGCTCGTACTGCTGCTGAAACTCTGTTGTTGCTGCCTTACCCTTGGCGAGTAAAGGGTCGAGAGGAGTTTGGGGCGATCTGATATACCCACCCACAAACCACACTGAGAGCGACATATAATCTCTTTCAGTATCTGCGCTTTGAACGAGGGTCATCATAGCCATCGTCATCATGATATCTCTTCCTAGTGTAGTCGTCTCGTCCGCCATACCTGTCGCGGTCTCGGTCTCGGTCCCGGTCCCGGCGATCAACATCCCTGTCCGCATACCTATCACGGTCACGGTCTCTGTCGCGATCCCTATCCCGGTCACGATCGCGTCTCTCGCGTTCCATTAGGCTATGGCCCTCTCGCGGCCTTACCGGTTCCCGGTTGCTACCAGTTGCGCCCCGGGGATCACGATCAAACCTACCGCCTCCTCCAAAGGCACCGCCTCGTCCTCCTCCAGGGCCTGATGGCGCATTTGGTGGAGGTTGCCCCCCGAAACCGTTACGGCCACTTTGATATCCGATACCACCTCTGGGGCCAAATCCACGATCGCTGCGGTAACCTCCACGGAAGCCCCTTCCGCCGTATCCACCGCGGAACCCACCTCCATAACCTCCAGGACCTGAGGGAGCGTTGAATGCACCAGGTCCCAATGGACGAGCCGGTAGTGCCTTTGTGTAACCACGACCTCCAAGTCCTCCTCCGAAGCGTCTGGGCTTCCAGCCCTTCACAGTACGACCACGCTCAACATCCACCAAGACTCGTCTGTCCTTGACACGAATACCATCGGTTTCCTTGTAGGCAGCTGTAATATAAATGAGTAGGATAGTGTCAGTTGATTTAATTCATTACCTTCATCATTGCTTTCCGGGGGGAAGGAGGAGAGGAAGAGTCAAACGGAGGTCCTAGGCGGGGAATATTACCCTTCATATCCTTCTCACGCTCGTAAACGATAAATGCATATCCTCGGTGCGGCTTCTTCGGGTTCGGATTTTGAGAGTCCCTCACAATGCGGATCTACAGACAGTCAGTGGTCCCATGTCGAGCAATATATCATGGAATATAGAGTCATACCCTTTCAATAGGCCCATAGCGGCCAAATTCCCGCTCCAAGTCAGACTCTGTCACATCATAGCTGAGCCGTGCAACGAATAGTGTCTTGAACGCGTCCCCGCGAACCTGTGGGTCCGTATTAGGATCATCTGAAAGCGACGAGTCAGCATATTTCTCAACAGGGTAGTATTTATTAGAAAGTGAAATGCCTACAAAGCTTGACATCCTCTGTCAAGTGATGCTCCAGCTTCTCCTTCTTTTCCGCCTTCAAGCGTGCCTTCCGCTGGAGCCAACTCTCTGTAGCATTATAAGGAACTTCCTCCCCATAATCCTTCAAATCATCCAGATACTGCGCCACGCCACCAATAGAACTCTTCTTAACATCTTCCGGGGCGCGATCCGTTGGGGGGATATAGCGGAGAGGTGGGCGCGGCGCGAAGAGCGCGAGGAGATTGGGAGGTAGCTTGTCCGTCATTGTACGCACTCACTTCGATGACGTGCGGGATGGAAATAAAACAAATAGCAAGCTAGAAATACATGCGGTCAGATTCACTGAACGGTGTCAGGATAATCTGCCGTTGACGTTCCCAGTTGACCGTGGTTCACTCTAAGCAGGCTGACAAGGGGCCACCCAGAGTTTCTCGTTCCTCCAGCTTTTCGCGTTTGGCAGCCGCAATAGACGCGTTTGACGCCAGCCAATCATAACAAACATCAATTCCCAAAAATTCCCGAGACTCGCAAAAGGGTTCGGACAGTGACGAGCAGCTTGACTATCGCCGACATCTAGTAAACAAGCCGCAATGCCAGTACAGGGAATCAGAACAGTGGCAAAGGCCAGGGTATGGTTTCATCTTATTTTTATAGTTACTTAAACTGATTTTGTTCGAAAACTAACGAAAAGTTTCTCACCAGAACGGCGTCGGTGCCTTCATCCTGCAATGCAAACGCCTCGACTTCCATTACTGCGACTGGGCTGGTAGCTCGCGGGGGATGCTGTGAGTTTCATATACATATTTTTCTTAATTATAGTTGCACTTCCTGACAATGCGGATGCTATAGGGCCTTCCTGAAACACTCCCTCCCCTCCTTTGCAAAGGCCAACCCACAGATCGAGATCCGGGTCTCCCCACGACCACACAAGCATCCCGTCATCAAGGGCTATTACATCAATGGTAGAGAGAAGGCGATTTGTGTGCGGAACCTGGAGCCGGAGCAGATCTTTCAGAAGGCCAACCTGCTCAAGGAAGCCAGCGGAGAGAAACTGAAGAGAACCAAGAAGCCTGTCACGAGTTTGAACGAAAGTGTGAGAGGTATCTGGTCTCCTTACCATGGAGATCTCAAGACTGTTTAACGCGTGGAATTTTTTCATCGGCACCTATTGAATGCCTCTGGAGACTGAAGGACTTGCTGGGCGGGGATGCTTTCTTCTCCATTACCCGTGTACTTTTCATGAACATGTATATCACCTTTCTGGCGGCGCAAAGTTATACTTCTGATCGGGTTTTTACAATGAGGGTTCTCTTTAGGAAGAAGCATAGAGACATGGACCAACAAAGAAGCTGTTGATACTAGCAATGGCGCAACTGCCTTTTGACGAGGCGATGCAGCAGTGAGAACTAATCACAGTCGCAATGCTTAATGCAATACTGAAATGTACAATCATATCATAGCCAAGGCTGGTAAATCGAGAAAGAAACCGACACAGAAAGATGGCCAGTTATATCGCAAATGTGCGGGGTATCAGAAAGTAGTGCCATGTATGACCATCCGTCCAGCCGACCAAAACACCGCAATGTACCAGAAAACGCCAACGCCATGCTAAAACCCAGTGAAGATACGCATTCTAAAACCAAGCGGGTCTGAAAACTTCACAGATAGATCTGGAACATTGCCTTAGGAGCGCTGACAGGCTTGCCGCAATCCACGACTTGGCATTTAGAGAAAGGTTTTGTCTTCGTCTGGGATGACTGCAAAGCCTTCTTCGCTTTTGACAATGCTCGATTTTTGGCACATTCACCACAGTAAACCTGGGAGGAAAAAATTAGGACAAGCAGTTGCGAGAAAGGAGGACAGTGAGGATAGGGTTGAACAAACATGTCCACAAGGCTTTGCTACCCAGATCTGCTGTTTGACTTCATCACCAACACCTAACTCATCACCACAATTGGGACAGACAACTATTTCGTCTTCTTGTGCTGACCTTGTAAACCCCTCTGGGGGCGGACTGGGCGGTTTATAGGAAGGAGCTGGTCGTGGCGCATTTTCCATAGTAAATCCCGCTAGATGGTAATCCATGCCTAAGGGAACATCCATATCTAGATCTATTGTGAGATCTATACCCTCATTCGGCGCATCTCCTATCCAAAATGTGTCAACACCATGTGGAACTGGTCGAGCTAGATTCCGCGCTCGCAGAGCAACTTCATGACGAAAAGCCTCCTCTCGAGAAAGTGTAGTCAATGGCGGTAATCGAGCCGATCGTAAGCGCATGATATCGAAAAGGTTCGAGCGGCCCATGAAGCTTGAACGGGCTCTAGGTGGCGGTTGCGGCCGAACTGTGGCTCTCACGAACTGAACCTCAGGACTGCTGGGAGGGTTCCCTTCCGCAGATGGTTCAGGCTCTTGTTCCAGGTCTACGACATCTGCCATGATATTCCTCCCGAAACGAGGAGGCCTGGAGCTTCCCCCTGGTCTTCCAGGACCCTGGTGGCGGGATCGCTGAGAAGGGGGTGAATCGGGCTCATTTGTCAAATCTATCACATCTTCCGTTTGTGGTGTGCCGGACATAACAGGCCGCCGAAAGTCGAAACCATCACCTGCAAATCTCATCTGTGGCAACGGGGGAAGAGTGAGACGGGAAGTCGGACGGTGAGGGGTCGAGTCGGACGCATCGTCATGGCGGTCCCAGGGAGTCTCGCTTCGTCGACCATGAGATTCGGACATCTCACGATGAGTTCGCTAATTCAATAAACTAGGTCAGCGCTATATCTCCATCTGGTGAGCTTGCAGTGAACACTAGCATGTGCCACCCCGCCCGACCTTGGATTGCATCTCGTACCTTTCTAGACCTGGCGGCCAAGAACTGGACGCCGGGATCGTCGTTCATATCAAGGCTGGAGCAATGGTGGAAAGAAACCGGAAAGACAATCGCTCGGAAAGAGTCAAAACGTGTACGAGGACAGGGGAAAAGACGTGTAAGGAGGATGGCGTAGGACGTCTAAGGTTGGTGGAGATGATTAGTGTTCCGAGTCCGCTGCCACTCCCGGGCGTCTGGAAGTGGCACTGGTGGTGGAGATGACATCCTGACCTCTCATAGCTTTAACGATTCGGTATTGGCAACAAACGCTGTGAAGTCGATCAAGTCACAGCAGTCTATGCAGTGCTGACATATATTTGTGAGAATAAGTGCCTCTATGGCCAGTCATTTAGATAGAATGAGTTTGCAGAAGTCATCTCATACTTTTTATTCAATCAAGTCTCAAACCCTTAGTGACACTGATAATAACTCCATACAGAACAAAGATTGCTAAAAGTACAAAGAGTCAAGGTATCATGCTTTTGATGCCAACACCGTAATGATCCCTTCCTCATTAGTCGCCAAGATGCTTTGTGCACCTGGTCCCCATGCCGCGGCAACTGCAGGGACGGCGCTGCGCAACGGTTCCAACCACTCCTTAGACGATTTATCGTATTGTTGCACACTCAGACCATTGGGACCGCCGGCCAGGAGGAACTGGCCTGTGTAATCCCAGCTAAGAGAGTTTATCTTGCCACCAGTTTCCAAGACCTTGATCTCCTTCGCATGACGCAGATCCCAGACAGAAATCGTCGTAGAGTTATCGGCAGCAGCGGCCAGGAAAGTTCCGTTCTCAGAAAAGAAGAGAGACTTAACAGGGCCAGACATAGGGAAGCTTGCTGCGGGGGTGCCAGACTTGACGTCGAAGATCTTAACCTGCCCATCCACACCACCTACAGCCAAGAGGTGACCATCCGGATGGAACTTTGCCGAGATTAGGTCTAATGAAGATTAGTGGATCTATAACAGAAAACTGTAACAAGAATGCCGGGAGACTTACTGGAGTCGCTGAATATTTGGGTAATAACGGAAGATGTAGCGAGGTCATAAAGCACATAGCTCTTGTCAACTCCGGCAGAGGCAACAATATCCCCAGTAGGATGCACAGCTAGCGCGGTGGCTTCCCCAGCGTGTGAACTAAAGCTCGAAATCTCAGTCCCATTCTCGAATACCTTGACTAGTCCCTTAGAAGAAGAAACAACAGCCTTGTCGCCGGCCCAGACGGCATCAGTGACGGCTCCGTCCGTCTTGAGTGTTTGAACAACCTGCTTCTTGGACAGTGAATATACTCCTGCAACACCATCGACACCTCCAACGAGCACAAGATCACCAGACGCATCGAGGGATAGCGACTTTCCTCCAGGATACAAGGGTTCCGAACTTTCACTAGGTTGATAACCAGAGATCTCCTCAGAAGTTGCCCAGCCTTCTGGTACTGGACGCTTACGTCGGCCCTTGGAAAGTCTGTACGTAGGTTAACATAACATTCTAAACAAGTTAATAGAAGGGATACATACGTCGTCTGTGTACTCTCGATTCTGGCCAGGACCGAGTCAGGAAGCCCGGTACTATCCACCTGCATAGCATCACCACCGCTGGGGGAACGGGCAACTCCCACAGAAACCTTAGACAACGCATCGCGAGCCTCATCCCGCTCTTTTGTCAGCCGCGCAATAACTCGAACGGCCGCATCGTGCTGGTACAGAGCAGTGCTGAGTTCTTGTCTCGTCTGAGCCAAAGTCTGTCGTAATGTATATGTCTCTAGGGCAAGCGCATCCCATTCCTCCTGGAAAACACCGAGCAGAGAGGGAATCGAGGTGAGCGTAGGGGGTCTAGGTCGAACGACGCGCTGTGTCTTCAACTCAACGAGATCATCAGTGGAGAGCTCCTCCCCTGTCACCGGGTCTTTTCCATTTTCCGCAATATAGGCTTCGATTAGTCGCTTCTCGAAGACATTGCCTGATCATTGTGAGAACAAGTCCAGTTGCGATTGTTAATTAAGGTAACTTACCACTCTTGCGTGATACGACAGGCACTTGAGGTGCCTCTCCAGAGACTAATTAAGAAACGTCAGCCTCCAGATCCAAAGCATGATCATTATTATAACTCACTTGCGCACAGCATTGCGTGTTATAAGGTGGGGTTGTCTATAGTCCTGGCTGGACGCGAAAGCTGCAGCTCTGGACTTTGATCCCCTCAAGCTGCTAGCGAAGACTTTCCGCGCCGAATTCCATTTAGCTTTGCCGCGCGACAAGAACCGATCGGAGATCGTTGCAGCCGCCGCCTTACAGCATTACGTCGCGATCGTCCTTAACTCTCCAAACAATTTTTATCCAGAGCCATTCAAGTGGCTACTGTGCAGATGTGCCTCTATTGTATTGCTCTATCGCTTCTGTTCACGAAATTCTGAATTGCTTTCTTTACTGTTAGAGGCATTCATTGCACACAGGATACCCCCAACCGTGTATGAAGCAGATGACATTCTCGCCATGATCTAACTAGTCATCGGTGATGATCCTATACTATCTGTTTTTTGGAAGCCTTTTATTGGCTATTGATATCATCGCGAGTGATTTCATAATTTCCCAGGCACCTTGACTACCAGATCACGTTCAGCTCGATGTCTTTCAAGTCCAAGAATCTCAGCTATGGTGAGCAGCTCTTGTCACATATCTTTTATTCTCTTTTGACTGTTATGATAGAGGCGAAGGAGCCACCGTTCCTGCAAAGACTGAAGAATCAGTATGGCGGTGCAAACTCTAGTCGCCATGAGAGACCTATACCACGTCCCCGCAGACTACAAAAAGATGAAGATGACGATGCCCCTACATATGTCGATGAAGAGACCAACGAAGTTATTTCTAAGGAGGAATATGAGTCCCTAGTTCGGGGCGATAAAGGCGAAGATACTCGGGAAGAACGGGAGCATCCCAATGACGAGACAACTTCTGCGCTGACCAAGGAGGGAGCCGATAAACTGAATTCAGAGACGGAAGTTACACAGCAGAAACAGAATATAGCAGAAATCGGAGGTCCTAAAAAACGAAAGCAAGGGAGAGTAGTTGGTGAGGAAGACGCTCCAGATGAAGCCGAACAACGACAGGAGAGCTCATCATCCCGCAAACCGAAGCAGAAAAAGAAGAAAATCAAACTCTCATTTGACGAGGGTGAAGATTAGTTGCCTCCATAGCCATGAATACGAATATCTACATACTTTAGCATTACATTAGTCGTTTTCCAACCTCGGAGCATGAGTCATGTTGATAACTTGGAGTAATAGTCCAGTAGTTTAATTCCTATAGGCACAGTCAAATCTCTAATTATAGATTATATGTGAGTAATTCAAGCTGCGGTATTAGTTTTTTCGTAATTACGTGTCATCTCAAATCCAAAAATGCATCATTGGTGACTAGGTATGAGCTCTAGATTCCATCCGCGCAATTCTTTGATTTTCCGAGCATATAATTTTTCTCCACCAGGCCGCGCCCAGTGACGAAATAATCCTGACCTTCAGTCTTTACAATCGCAACGCAAAGCCCTGAGATCGCATTCTGGGTTTCAGACGCTTGAGGCGGGTGACAATATTTCAAAATGCCCGTCGTCAACGTTGACGATCTGGTGCGCCTACAGCGCAAACCAGAAGATATTCGCAATGTGAGCGCCCCTCCAAACCCCCGCCACAAAGTTCTAGCCCGGCCCTTGGATATAGCCCGATACTAACGCTCCAAGTAGATCTGTATCCTAGCCCATGTTGTAAGTGTTCCATGGGGCTACTTTCGATTCATTACATGCATTCTAAATATTATCATCTAGGATCATGGTAAGACGTCTTTGACAGACAGTCTTATCGCCACAAATGGCATCATTTCACCGAAACTGGCGGGCAAGATTCGCTATCTGGACTCACGCCCAGATGAGCAACTTAGAGGAATTACTATGGAATCTTCAGCTATCTCCTTGTATTTTTCCATGTTGAGGCGCCCTGCTCCTGACGCTGCACCAGTGCCGAAGGAGTATCTGATTAATTTGATCGACTCTCCGGGACATATTGACTTTAGCAGTGAGGTATCAACAGCCTCACGGCTTTGCGATGGAGCCGTCGTACTTGTTGATGCAGTCGAGGGTGTCTGCAGTCAAACAGTCACGGTACTACGACAGACCTGGGTCGAACATCTTAAGCCGTTACTGGTGATTAACAAGATGGATCGACTCGTCACAGAATTGAAAATGAGTCCTGTGGAGGCATACTCTCACCTGAGTAAGCTTGTGGAACAGGTCAACGCTGTTATTGGAAGCTTCTACCAAGGAGAGCGAATGGAAGAAGATCTCCTGTGGAGAGAACGGATGGAGGAGCGAGTTAACGCTGCTGCTAACCGTGAGAAAGATCGTTCCAAGAAACAGACACAAGATGCCATCGCTGAAGCTACTCCGGAAGCTAGTGCTGAAATTGCTGAGTTCGAGGAACGAGATGATGAGGATCTCTACTTTGCCCCGGAAAAAAATAATGTTATTTTCTGCAGTGCCTTAGATGGATGGGCATTCACCATCCGACAGTTTGCAGCAATATATGAGCGAAAGCTTGGTATCAAGCGTTCTGTCTTAGAGAAAGTTCTCTGGGGTGATTTCTATTTGGATCCCAAGACCAAGCGGGTTCTTGGCTCGAAACACTTAAAAGGAAGAGCCCTGAAACCCATGTTCGTCCAGTTGGTTCTGGATAGTATCTGGGCCGCCTATGACGCTACGACTGGAGGTGGGAAGGGCAAAGGGTAGGTAGCATAAGGAAGTTAAGGTTTTAGACAGGATTACGTTTATTGACTTTTATGTAGTGATCCAGCGCTACTAGAGAAGATCACAAAGTCTCTGAATATTACAATAGCCCCTCACATTTTACGATCACGAGATCCTAGGAACATCATGACAACATTGTTTGCACAATGGTTGCCTCTTTCGACGGCTCTTCTGGTGACAGTCATCGAATATCTTCCCAATCCTATCACCGCACAAGCTTCTCGACTACCAGAGATGATCGAAGATTCTCCAGGCGCAGATTATGTCGATCCAAAGGTGCGGGATGCCATGATCAGCTTCAAGACTGGACCAGAAGATCCAGTAGTGGCCTACGTGAGCAAGATGGTTGCAGTTCCAGAAAGTGAACTACCGTCAAACACGAAACGGATCGGTGGTGCTATGACTGCAGATGAAGCTCGAGAACTTGCACGTAAGAAGAGAGAAGAGATAGCTCGACTTCAAGCAGAAGCAAACGGTGAACAATCAGACCCTTATTCTCAAATCACGTCTTCTCTCGCTGTGGCAAGCTTAGATTCGAAACCTGCCAATGGCACTGAGGAGAAGCAGGAACAGGAACATTTGATTGGATTTGCACGACTTTACTCTGGAACTCTTTCTGTTGGAGATTCAATCTATGTCCTGCCACCCAAGTTCTCTCCGGCCCACCCGCATGCTAGTCCCGAACCGCAGAAGGTTACTATCACAGATCTTTATCTTCTAATGGGCCGGAGTCTGGAACCCCTAAAGTCAGTACCCGCAGGTGTCGTCTTTGGAATTGCAGGTCTTGCTGGCCATGTTCTCAAGACGGGTACTCTGTGCAGCCAACTGGAAGGCAGTGTCAATCTAGGTGGCGTGTCTCTAACAAGTCCGCCTATCGTACGAGTCGCTCTAGAACCAACGAACCCAGGAGATCTCAACAAGATGATCACTGGACTCCGGCTTCTAGAGCAAAGTGATCCCTGTGCGCAATACGAAGTACTTCCCAGTGGTGAGCATGTTATCTTGACTGCGGGAGAATTGCATCTTGAACGCTGCCTGAAGGATCTTCGCGAGCGATTCGCTAGGTGTGACATCCAAGCAGGCGAAGCAATTGTTCCTTATCGTGAAAGTATCGTTAGAGCAACTGAGATGGCAGCTCCAAAGAACCCGGAACTCGGGAGAGGCGGTGTTCTCGCAGTCTCTGCATCAAAGCAGTTGACTGTCCGCCTGCGTATTGTCCCGTTACCTGCTGAAGTTACTGAGTTCCTAAACAAGCACGTCGGAACGATCAAACGCTTACAATCTGAAAAGCGAGCAAAAGCCGGTATTAAGGCCGAACGTGAAGAGGCTAATGAAAGTGTTGAGATCCAGGCCGAGGCAGATAGCAGTGAAGCTCGAGAAAAAAACACAATGTCCCAGGAAGAATTCAAGAAGGAGCTGCAGAAGCTCTTTAGCGAGGTGAAGGACGACAAAGAGTTATGGCAGAATGTTGTTGATAAGATCACAGCATTCGGTCCCCGAAGAGTAGGACCCAATATTTTAGTTGATGCCACGGCAGCGAGCACATCCGAGAAATTGTAGGTTTCCCCCTCACTCTCTACAGTCAGAAAATGACCGGATAACATGACCTCTAACATCATGGCAGCCTTCTTGAGGAGCAAAAAGAACAGCAATCCAACGGCCATAACCATTCAGGAGAAGACGCAGACTTGAAACGTCAAGCCTTCAGTATCCGCGACTTCTCCGACAAGATCTCGTATGCATTCCAACTTGCAACAGGACAAGGTCCATTGTGCCAGGAGCCTGTCCAAGGAATCGCAGTTTTTATTGAAGATGTCGCCATCAACCCTAATGGCGAAGAACTCGATGTCGGCCGCTTAACTGGTGAAGCCATCAAGGCTGTTCGAGACTCTATCTCGCAGGGCTTCCTGGACTGGAGCCCACGCATTCTTCTCGCTATGTATAGCTGCGAGATCCAAGCATCAAGTATGTCTTACCTCATTCGTTATTCTCCCCCCAGGATGTATATTAAACGGAGAGAAACGGAACGTGACATCGTACTGACCACACTCTTCAAACAGCCGAAGTCCTGGGCCGTGTCTACGGAGTAGTTACCCGACGCCGCGGCCGCATTCTTACTGAAGTCATGAAAGAAGGCACCCCTTTCTTCACTATCTTAGCTCTTCTCCCTGTCGCTGAATCATTCGGATTCGCTGAAGAGATCCGCAAACGGACGTCCGGCGCAGCCTCACCACAACTCATCTTCGCAGGTTTCGAGGCTCTTGACGAAGACCCTTTCTGGGTCCCTGCCACGGAAGAGGAGCTCGAAGATTTGGGTGAGTTAGCGGACCGTGAGAACGTTGCGAAGAGGTATATGGATGCGGTCAGGAGTCGAAAAGGCTTGGTGGTCACCGGTAGGAAGCTGGTGAAAGATGCTGAGAAGCAGAAGACATTGAAGAGGTAGAAAGTTTTGTAACTTTACAAAATAAAAGTACTGCTAGTGATATACACTATTCACTTTGAATAATTATTGGAAGACTAGTGGAGGTGAAGGCCCGTCAATAGTAATTTCAACTAAAATCCACGATTACGCGACTCCAGCTGCAGCGACAAGCGCAGTCAGCTCGCACCTTCTAACCCATACAAATCTCCAATCGTTATCTTAATCACAAATGTTCAAGACTGCCAGTCTGAAACCTCAAACGAAATAGGATATTAAGTACAAATATTCTCCCATTCTTTAGAGTATATTCAGCCAACAGACCCCTTAGAATAGCAGTATCCCTAGAGAAGGAGAAGGAGAAGGAGAAGGAGAAGGAGAAGGAGAAGAAGAAGGAGAAGGAGGAGGAGGAGGAGGAGGAGGAGGAGGAGGAGGAGGAGGAGGAGGAGAAGGAGGAGGAGGAGGAGGAGGAGGAGGAGGAGGAGGAGGAGGAGGAGGTGGTGTATTATAGTAAAAAAAAAAATTTCTGCAAAATGAGTAATATCTCCTCCGTAGGATTGGACGGGTCCGCTGCGAGCAATCATGGGGCGTAGTATCCTGCTGTACAAGGACCACCGATCATATCCAATCCCACTACCGCGGCAGGAGCCCAGGAGTACCGTTGTCAAGTTTCTACTCTCCGGAAAGAAGATTGACAAAATCTTTGAACTGAGTCCAGTCCTCTTTTTGAGAACTGATACAAGTGCCAGAGCAATGTCGTAGTAAAAGGTGCCAAAATATCTCTAATTGACAATTGTAACCTAGACTTTTGATGCTGGTGGCACGTATGTTTCATTCCTGTCGTGGGTGCCTTTCGAGCAGACTATCTCCTGCGGCCTGGGGGTTGTCATGCGCAGATGGATTAGCGGTTTGTTGCTATATCAACCTTTCTATCGGAAATGGATGACGGACTGGAATTTGGCTTGTCAGAAGATGGAAACTTCCGTCTCCAGATACGGTTTGCGGATCATTCGGAAATGACGCATTAATACTCATATATTCCAGGTGTAATATCTGAAATTTTGCTAGCATCAAGTACATCCAGTATCGGTCGTGTCAATGCTGACTGAAGATCCTTGGTTTCTACATTGCAAGAAATATTAATAGAAACTGCAACTGCTATATATCGATCAACAACTTATGGTATGGTCATTTGCGAACTTCCTCCACGATATCCTCCGCATTTACGAATGACAACTCATTCATCGTCTCCTTCCATAGTTGCTTTGCAATCTTTTCCCCCTCCTCTGTGTAGATAATTGGTGCCATCCTACATTATTACCTGTGAACATGTAATTCAAAAAAAAAAAAGAAAAGCTTTTGGAAATTACTTACGGGACGATCTTCTGAAAGGAGAGGAAATGCCCATGTGTTTCTTCTCCATGCTTAACCGCTGCGTCGGTAATCATTCGGGAACCAATGGAAGCAGTATAAGAAATCCGCCGCATAATTACTTTTGCAATGGCACCAGCGAATGTCTTGTCATGTTCACGATTAAACTCCGAATCGTGAACTGAACCAGGTGATGCCGCGTTAATGACGGCCACAGAAGGAGGCACGCGCTTGGTCAACTCAGTTAGGAAAAGCTGTCCAAGTAGCTTAGACACCATCATGCGATCCAGCATATCTACTTTGCCCCTATCATCAAGAGCCTTGAGTAGAGGAGTGCTTTTCTTCTCTTTAAAACTGGTCCAGCCAGAGACTTCGGACGATACTAGGGTAATACGACATGGGTGGCCCTGGATTGCCTGTTTGGCGTTGACGATCGGTAGGAGCAGGATTGCCAACAGTGCTGTGGACAGATAATTGACCTGAATCATCTCGTCGTGACCAGTAGCAGGATTGAATATACGTTCTACCAGTCCGATGGCAGCGTTCAGGATGACAATGTCCAGGCGCTCGAGGGTCTTAGTGCGCTCTGCAAACGACACCACGGAGTCGTAGACCGACTGATCCAATTTCCAGACTTCGATTGCACCTTCTGGTAAGGTTCGGGCAGAAGCCAGCTTGGCCATCGCAGCCTTTCCTTTTTCCTCATTTCGCACCGCGAGAATAAGCCTGCTCAACCCTAGGTCCAGCAGCTGACTGCTAGTCTCGAAGCCGACGCCAGTGTTGGACCCAGTAACAATGGCCGTTTGGCCTTTCAGGCTGACATCATGTACCTTAGCGGGCTTGAAAGTCAGTTGGTGATAGAAAAAACGAGGAAGACTGGCCTGTTTCTCCGGGGTGATATCGAAGCTGGCCGCCATGGTTCGGAGCCAGTGGGGGATTCGGCCGGATGGATGAAGAGAAGGGACGATGGCGGGGAGGAATACGGGAAAAGAACCGAAAATGATTAAGAAAGCAGCATTGGGCTCCACGCGAATTGGTACAGACTTAACTGCTAGTAACTTAGACGAATTAATTCCGGGACGAAGTATGCAATCACATCGAGATTTACTTTAGGTTTGCCTCTCCCCTAAATACCATGCTAGGGGCTGAACCTGACACCAAATGAACACTATCTAAAATCCCTAAGCTGCAGTGAACCTCGTGGATGTTTAAGTGTAGTATCAGCCCTGCACGATATAGTCTGGTGGCCTTACATCTGGGCCGTGGAGCCCTCCACGACGCGCGCCGCCGAAAGAAGTTCCCTAATAGGTTACCTTTCTGCATGAATTACAACTACTGATGCCTAAAAAGCACCTTGTACATAATTATCGCTTTGAACATCCCTCACACACGTCAGATTCTCGTCGATCTTACCGCTGCGAGGAATTTCGCAGGGAAAACAGCAATGGTAATGTACCGTAAACACTACAAACTAGTCCTTGGAGTTACGAAGTTATTTAGGTTCTATATATTATTCCCATTATCTAAGGCATGACTACAAATTCATATATACTTGTTATGTACCTTGCACACGATCGGTTTCGACATATATGATGGGCTGACGACTACAGCCCTCACGAAAATAAACGATGTATTTTTCTTTGGATCTTCTTGCAGTCGCGCTCTATGTTCCAGGAGCTGTCGGCGCTTTCATCGGCGTTGGCAAGCAGACGCAGATGCCACCACGTTTGCATCCTTCAGTCAGAATATCGGATTGCCCGATTCTCAGATAGAGGGTCTGGAGCTCAATCTTGTCAATGAAAATAGCTCTACTTCACAGCCCGAGGTTGCCTGTCTAACAGCGCAAAAGGCCATTTGGACAGCGCAGGTGGATACCTCACTTCTGAACCAGACTGTCGTGGACGAAAACTAGTAGGTCATGCAGTAGATAAATTAACCCTGGCTCAGCATTTGACAATTCTACATAGGTCCTAGACATGCTACCTGAAAGTTGTTTGATTTTTACAAAATCAGTTTCGCTGTCAGGAGTGGAGGCCATTCATCTAATCCCGGATTTTCAAGCATCAGAAGCCAGGGAATCCTTTTGGACATGGAGAGGCTGAACTCCGTACCCGCGTCTAGTGATGGTAAAGTAGCCAGCGTCGGCTAGGTGGACGTTAGGGCGACGTATTTGCTGCGTTGGATGCGCCGAAGACCGTGGTGATCGGTGGAAGACTTCCAGATGTAGGAGTTGGAGGGCTCGTATTGGGTGGTCCGTAGTTCCTCTATTAGCAAATATCTATCTAATTCTCACTGTGTCTAACTCATGATAGGAGACTGTCATCATGTATCTAACCAATTTGGTCTCACAGCCGACAATGTGAAGAATTTCGACGTTGGCATCCATCATTGGCGAATTTTACACACGATCCTCTTAGTTCTGGCATTGAATACCATAGGTCATCCTAGCTAACAGCAGTGTCGTCAATGGCAATACAAACGAGAACAGTGGCTTCTTTGGGCTCTAAAGGGAGGAGAGCTAAACTTCGACATCGTTACCCGATTCGCTCTGCACACCGTGCCTGTTTACGAGATATGGGCGCAGATGATGATCCATTCTATCAAGCTGGCATAATCCATTCAAATTTTTGGAAAAGAATTGGGTATCATTATTTTCTACTATGATTGAGATTTCAAAATCTCAATGGATCTAATCACTCAAATGTATGAGCAATGCAATGACCAACTTTCTGCCTCGGTGACTGCTATTATCTGTGCTCATAGGCCGATAATTTTTGGACGGGAACTTGATGTAGATGTTCATAAACCTGTAGCCCATTCAATAATAAGAGCTATTCTCATATAAGAGTACAGTGTCACACTCGTCGTGAGATAAGACCATCACTTCGACACCATAAGGATGGGTCATATGAGGGTGCGAGTCACTGGGGACGCCTGCCACTTGAGGGATAACTCAACTGTGGCTTCCGACAGAAGAATCGAATGGCGTCTCAAATATCATGAGTTTAGGCATATGCATAATCATGACGTGCCGAAAGGTAGATATCTTCGAGCCCCACAAGGCCTAAGTATCATCTCCAGGATGGAACAATGACCATTCCTGCTGGGATGCCTCTTCAGATGCGATCAATTGATCACCAAGCTCCGGATGTCGACTCCTGAGTCCAAACGAAGCTGGACCAACGGAATATGCCCGTCAAGTGTACTCCTATATTCTCATACTGCCGCATATTTGGCCAAATATTCAATACTGCATCTTGCTCTCATCCATGACCTTCAAAAGGGTCTCGCAACCTTCCGTGGCTCTCCCACTCCAGTGATAGGATCTCTCATCTCCCTCCAACTGACTGGAAACATCATATTTCCAGCCTCACTGCGAGCCATCACAGTGCCGAGATCATTTCGAGCAGTAGTAAGGTAGTAGAAGCTCTGGTCACCCAAGGAGATAACTTTTCCGCGTACAACGTCACCGACACGGAACATTTCTTCCATCACCACGCGGTCTTTCTCGACGGCACGAACGTCCTCCTTGCGGATAAGAGCCTGGAACCGCAGCTCATCTGAGTTATTCTGATTCTCTAAGTTTGCCGGTGATGCCAGTATGGAGGCAATATTATCATTATCCGAGGCAGTTGCAGACGGGTGTGCATTCTCAGCAGTGGCCATGTCATCCAGAACGACAAGAATCGAGACAGTTGCCTGTCGTTTCTGGACTCGAGTAACGCGAGCCAGAACTATCGAGTCTACCGCAGGAAGGGTATTGTATCTTAACTTTCCCTTTGAGGGAGCGCCTGTCGCAGGAGAAGGTGTAGGTGCGTTAGGTTTGATGCCAAACCCGCTCACGCCGTTGATCTGACTCCCTGTAGGAAGCCCATTTCTGTTATAGTTCCGTGAGATAGTTATCAAGGATTTTGCCTTTGTCTTATCTTTAGCTGGGTCCACCACGACTGGTCCCGCGATTGAAGCGCATATGAAAGCGTTCTGGACGTGCGTTCCCGGTCCCGCCGCATATGTAGATGTTGGTCCAAGCCGTTGGCCTGGAACTGCCAAAGATGGCAAGGCAACGGACATTGCTTCTGCGATGCCAAGATTCAGAATCGTAAAAAGCCTCAGATATAAGGTTCCAATAGCCTCACACGTTCGCTATCTTGAGGAAAGCTTGCGAGAGAGAGAAAAAAGCTCGAGGCTGTCGGCAGAAGCTTTTGTTGGAGAGTGGGTAGCATTCTTAGCGAGGAAGATCCGTTACCGCCTGCCTGTCTTGGATAGCTACGCTTTACATAGTATAAAATTTCTAGAAAATGAAAACAATAATCTGACACTTCAGCTACATTAGATGTAAAGAAAGTAGTATCCTATTAAATACACAAGGTATCACTGCCATTAAAGCTGTATACGGAAATCTAGCTTGATCAAAGCCACTTATGCAAAGGTACAGAGATAGTAACAGCTCCATATCACACGGGACACCCGGCCACTGTTCCATAGTGGCCGTAGCATAAGAACAAAAAAAATCCCAGGTGAGAACCTCATCACACCAATGCTCGCTCATTACGACCAATGAGAATAACCACCAAAATCAATGCCCGTTAAACACCGTACATCAATAGAGCAACAATAGGGGGAGCAAGAAAAGGGAACGGAGTATGTTGACAGAAACAGTGAAAGGTAAAGGAGACGGATACAAAATGAACGCGCGTCTAACCTTCGACCAGAGTCTGTTTCGGACCCTGGCCGAGTAATTCGAGGCATCGGCGTGCCAGCGCGATGACCTCACCCTCACCATCTTCGGCATCCTCGTCGTCGGATTCGATGTTCTTGTCAGAGATCGCTTTGACCATCTGGACAATATCTTCAGATCTCGAGATGTACCCGATAAGTCTCTTGTCCTCTGATTCCAAGAGCTGGAGGAGAGTCCATATAGCAATATGCTGGAAGGTTGGATCACCGCTAGCGAGGAATCGGCTTAGGTAACCATGGATTCCGCCATTAGGATCCGCCCAATCCCGAACAAAGATCGAGTAGTCACCGACTGTGACTGTCAGCATGGAAACAGAAGGTGGACAGTGTCACCAGAACTTACCTTTAGAAGACAGATTTCCCAGTGCAGCAGCACTGTTACCTTGAACCTCAATGCTCTCTGAAGCGGTCAGAGGTATTAAAACATCAAACACACCCAGGTTCAACAGGTGGGACTTCAGGTCGTCGCTGAGAGCCAAAACAGCAATTGCCGCAGTCATCTCAGACTGGACGCTCAACGGAACGTGGAGAACCAAATCCTTGCACTTCTGCACTGCTCCAGCCTGAAGCACCAGTTCCTTGTTACGGTCCGAGCTGGCGGCAAGATTCCGCAGGGTAGAAATAGCATGGCACTGGATTTCCTCGTTGTCTGTGGAGCCGAGAAGGTCGACGAGAGGCTTTAGGAAACCAGCCTCAATAATAGGAGATTCGTTGAGTGGGTGGATCGAAATGTTGCGAATGCAAGCAACAGCAGAGAGGATTAGAGGAAGGTAGGAAGATTGAAGAAGTCGTAGCAGTGGTGGCAGACCCTTTGCTCTAACGATCTCAAGCTGGTACTTCTCATCGGAAGCAAGATTTCGCAAGGCCAAAGCTGCTTGGCATTGGACCTTAGGTGTAGACGAGTCCATCAATTGCACCAGGGACTGCACCAGACGCGACTCGGTTTGCGCAAGCCGTTTACGATTGGCCGCGTCGACTGCAATGTTGCTGAGAGCGGTCGTGCAATAGTACTGAACATCAACATCGGGGGAAGAAAGCAATTGAACGAGAACTGGGATGGCACCGGCATTGACAAGCTGCTGTCTATTGTCGTCTGCTCGCGATATTAGCAAATGCTGATAACAATGACCCTCCCAACATACCCGAATGTGTCATGTTCAGCAGTGCGCCTGTTGCATTTCGTTGTACCCGCATGTCCTTGGACTTCGCAAGACGAGTCAACGGGCCCAGAGCTCCCGAGCGGGCTATCTTGGCCTTGTTGTCTTCATGCGTAGCCAGGTTGGTGATGCAGCCGACAGCGTTGCATTGTACCTCCACGTTAGGCGACATCATCTGTCGTATCAACG
>JAPVCE010000029.1:1800568-1885293 GCA_029606265.1 Paecilomyces dactylethromorphus | reverse complement strand
AAAAAAAAAAAAAAACGTACTGTTCACCGCCAAGTTGCCCAGAGCAGCGCTAGCTGCTCGTTGTACCTCAATATCGGGGCTCTGCAGCAAGAAGAGGATCGGTTCGAGGGTATCTCTGTCGACTTCTCGGACATCTGTAGCAGACAAACAATGGTCAATTAGGTTCAGGACGCGTGAAGCAGGCTACTTCGCTGGGCAACGAACCTCGCTCCGTGATCTCTGCAAATGTCAAGGCAGCACTGCGTTGCAGATCCACGTTGTCCGAGTAGACCAGCGTACTCAGTGCTCTGAGTGGTTCACCGGAGAAGAAATCGGTTTCGGCACGCTGCAGCAGATGTTGTCAGCAAAACCTGCATGGGATACGGGAGGTGGGACGTCGAGCTGGATGTTGTTGGATAGAAGGTAGAGATGGCGATGTCAACAAACATACATTCTCCAGATATTGCAGCAAGTCAGCGACGGCCTCGCGCTCACTATCGGCCAGTGTTGTCTCATAGATGCCATCCCTCGAGCGACCTTTGACGGAACCCAGACAAGCGCTGATATGACACCAGCGGTCGATGGCCGACAGGCAGGCCAGACATGCGTTCCCTATCTCACCCATGCCGTAGGCAGTCCCGTAGGACTAGAACGCGGACCGGCGACCGTGGGGAGAGATGAAAGTTGAGATCCAAGTTCGGAGGAGCGGTTGGCAGGATAGCTTCAGCGGGACGGAGACCAGCGCGGGATCTCAACAGGAAACGGAACGCGAAGTTACGATCGATTGGTGACGAGACTGAGCGAGACGATCCGCATATAGAGCCTGTGGGACACGGACCGTCGCGTGATAGGAAGACGACAGCCGTCAGGATCGTTGGAGGGATCGATCGGGGCGGCGGGGGAGAGTTGGATTCGAAGGTTGTTCTTGTGATTCAAGTCGAGGTGGTTGGCGGTGCTGGTCTACTACTACCTAAGTTAAGTCGTTCATTAGTTCGTTAGCATCCGAGCCTCGTAGGGTGCGCCTCGCGACCTCTCACAAACACCAGAACGCCAGTCTTTCTTATGAAATCTCCAGAGGAGAAGCAGGACGTACCAGGGGTGTTGAATCCAAGATGGACAATTTTGCCAATATTTGATACACTTCTCTTCCCGAACGATAGTCAGTGTTGTTAGTTCAGTCGCTCTCTGGTCTCTCCTGGAGACTTGTTGGAAGCTCGGCCCAGCAACGGGTCTTTCTTACATAAGGTTAGAATCCGCGACATCCATCGCTCGTTTTTCTTTCATCACAGCGCTAATGACCACAGACTAACTATCCTGGGTTAAACGGCTGGATTCCACTCTCTGCCATCTGAAAGCGCAGGCCCACTCGCCGTGCTGTACTCGTCCCCCGTGGCCGACACTATCACCACCTCGCCCGAATTCCAAGCCTACAGGCTGCAACTATTATATACACAGCAAAATCCGGGGCTCATGTATGCACTTGTAACTGGTCAGATTTCATCTGTCAGACACACCCAACCAAGTGATGGTCACCATTAATTTTCCATAGTTCGTTGCAGTGATGGATCTAACTGGTTGCGATGGTGTCTGGCGCGGGTGATAGTGGCTCGGCTTCCCGAGTCGTCAATGATCGGCATTAAACGAAATGCAGAACGCTTGTTGTGATTGAATCGATCTGTCATCTATCGCACTATTGCTGTCGAGGATGTCTGCAATGACGACATTTGAAATAATGTGTAACGTTACTAAGTTAATCACCAGTATCTATGACCACAGTTAGTCCCCTTACTCGATACGAGAATCAAGAGATCGCCCTTGTATAATGTCAGAAATATAAAACACTGCGTCCAGTATAATCAACAAGTTCTGATTCTATCTACGATTCTAACTCTCGCTTTGTTTCTTCCTCTCTTCCTCTCCCCGGCGCTGTCTCTTGCATGTAAAAATGTATCACATACAGTCCCATATTAAGGTCTTGCAAATTGAACGAGTATCTCATGGAGGCAACCTCCGGCAGCTCGAGTATCCCCCAACAGGTTAGCATCTTTCGCCTTCACCTATACGATGTTAATTTCACATAGGAGAGTTCTAGTTGAGCGCCATGTGTTTTCTTCATGAACTTGCATATCAGAGACATTCAGATCTGTATCCTTGTAGAAATTATTGAGCCTACGACGTTCGTTGTGAACCTTGCTAATAAATGCAAGCCCGATTTATGCAAGTATAATGGAATTTGAGGGAATGGCCCAGTTTTTCCTTACCGTGGCTGTTCCGCGGCTATACTTAACTCTCTAATATCGCATCCAGATGGTTTTACATTGTTCGTCGTGCTACCAGTGTTGTTCCACTAGTAAGCTAATTACTACGTGGGCGCGGTCCAGGAATATGGAGCTGAGGGGGCTGCCTACTATCCCAAGGGAAACCCACCGAATCTGGAAGTTGATCAGATCTATCCTGTAACCCGCTTTCTGTTTGATCTGGCAAAATGTTATTAATATCTCGTAGATCCCCCTCCGCCCTGCTAGCTAGATTAGTAGGAGAGAATCAGGAGCGAAGGCGCCCACTTTAATCCCAATAATAGCAGTGATATCTACGCCATTATTAGCACAAGGCGGACAGGCAGATTCTCTTTGCGGGCAGGGGTTTGAATTTTTCACGTTGGCATGCAGCCTGGCGAAGTTCAGCGGTTAACAGTTGATACGGATTGGCTGATGATCTGCAACGGCGCAACCCGATCAACTCAGGTATTTTATCACGTGACGCTGACATCCTCTTTAGCGCCTGGAGATGAACTGACAGCCCCTCGTTTGGCGCCCAGGTAGCAACGAGGAGTAACTCGGTTTCAGAGCCTCAATACGATGACAGATTTACCCGTTGTAATTGGGCCCAGAGTGCCTGGACATGATTGCGCGGAAATTTGGCTAGGTGCATAAAATCAAGAGCGCCTCCCGGCTCACTTTACGGTGTATCGCATTCTTCTCTTCTGAGTTCCTGCAAGCTGCAGCCGGAGCACCATGGCCGACCCTCTTTCGATTACCTCTAGCATAATAGCTCTAGCGGGCTTCGCTCTCCAGACGAGCAAGGTACTGTATACTTTGGTGGACAGTTTTAAGACCAATAGACGAAGCATCCGGGAACTGCGAGAGGAACTCGAGTCTCTCCAGCAAGTCCTGGAATCGCTAAAACAGCTAGCGACGGAAAATGAACAGGATCTGGAATCCCTAAAGCTTCCACTCTACCGCTGTGGAAAGATCTGTGAAGAGTTTGCAGAAGTGATTGAGAAGTGTACGGCTCATTCTCAAGAATCCCGCACAAGCTTTCGAGACTGGACCAAACTACAATACAAGGGCGATGACATCACAAAATTCAAGTTGAAGCTCGGCGAGTATAAAGCCACTATTAGCATTTCGTTGGCTAGTGCTACATTGTAGGTAGTATACTCATGTCAATACTACTTAAACCGTGAACTTGCTGACACGCGGGTTATTTGATTTAGCCGAACTGTGGCTATCACCGCCAACGTTCTCAAGGAATATAAAGATCTGGTCGATAATACCGCAGCCGATCTTTCAGATCACCTAGAAGAGGTCGAACAAAAACTCCAGGATCTCTCGTCACGCAATGCAGAGTCATCCGATGACAATTCAGCGGAACTAAAAGCCATCGAAGAGGAGCGACGTAGCATCCAACAGTGCCTCCAAATATGCGCTCAGGTCTCTACCTATATAGATGAAGTCCAACTCGGAAACCAAAAAGAGGCTGGTTCTAGCACTGAGGGACAGCCACTGCTCGAGGTCAACAAGGCAGCCGAATACTTGAAAAAGTCTTTGGCAGCAACGAAACTCACCGGGAGTACCCTTGAGGAATGCAAGGTCAGGCTTCGCACGGCATCATCACAACTGAGGGCCCAACTGGACTCGTTAGATGGCAAAATCAAGTCCTTGTCGAAGCAGCGACGCAGCTTATCTAACGAAGAAGCAGAGGATCTGAAACGCTTCAAGGAAGAGCGGGACAGTATCACGCAATGTCTTGCAATCTGCACTGAGGCATCAGATCTAGCCGATAACCCCCGGACAAATATTTATGAAGACATTACCTCTGCCGATGCATCGCATCAACTCATCGTCTCTACGCTCGGAGATTTGATCACTGCTAAACGGGTTACCACCGGATCAGGTTCTGCACAGTGGCTTGGTCAAATGTCAGACGAGACGCTTCGATGTCTTGCCGAAAATCGCACTCGAGGGGTAGAGAGGGAGAATAGGGAACCTGGAGCTCCCAAAACAACTAGTTTTGGCAACCGATATGGAGTTGGTTATCAACTGAAAAGCGACAAGAACAACAGTTCAAAACGAAGCTCTTCTAGTGGCAGTAGATAGATAGATATATAACAGATAAAATGATTGGCACCTAAAGTCTGCATAGGTGATCTGTCAAATCGTCATTTACAGCATGCTCATTGCTACTTGAATCCACTTCGATCACTAGGATCTGGCTTTTTTATTTTGTTTCTCTTTCATTTTTGTTTTGTCTAATTACGAGGGTTAAGCATAGGTTACGTTAACGAATTTCATGTACTCAGAGGTTACCCCCAGCCATATCTCCACCAGTTGTTATCGAATTCTATAGCACGGAAGTAAACCGAATATATTTGATTATCTGAAATTCTTCTAGCTGCCTTGTTTGAATCTAAAATTTAGAAGGTGCGGAGAGGAAGTGCTGGATAAACGTATATTTGACCTCTACTGTATACAAAGAAGCTAAGGATCAAGTAGATTTCGTAATAATCAAAGAATATATTGGAGCGAAGCTCGCTGAGCTTGAATTCTCTAGCAACTAGCTCAGCCTATTAATCTCTGTGGGTAAAGCTAGAAGGCGTGGGAGAAACCCGACAGGAGGCCTGCCTGTAGGCAGGCTCCAACAGAATATGTCATTTGAACAGGTTACCTATACAGGTAACCATCGGCTGATAATCGCGGAGTGATTTCTATCTCATCAAGGCTACAAGTGAGGTTTCAAAGCTTCGCTGTTCGCCCCTTCCAACGAACCTGACACTATCGCGATCCAGATCATGGGAAGGTGTGCTGATCTTGAGTGTTCAACTGACTTGGCAAATTCGTGATTACGCTTCGATACTCCTACAACGTGGAAAAATAGTTACGAGACCGATCGAGACCAGTAAATAAATTGAAGAGTTTAGCTCATTTGAGTGAACAGTATCAGGCATACTGTATCGTATATTGTATATTGTTGCTAATCAAACTCTGGAAAAAATTGCGTAAGAGTTAATTAAACTCCACCCTGGTGTCTGATGAGAAGGAGTGACGTCGTGAGAGAACCCCGTAGATACCACTTTCTGTGCTCCAAAGCGATGGCTCCCAACAATCTCAATGTGCAATATATACTTCGAAAACTATGTATGTAGCTCTATCATTTAACACGAATGTACATGTTCTTAGAGAATTTCGAGGAAGTTTTCCTCGTGACAAACCCACCCAAACAAAGTGCTGTCTAATTCTGAGGGACTCGAAAGAGAGCACCTATATGAGAGAATTGTCGACAGCTTGCATAAATGCCGACCATGCTAGCACCACTTGGTGGCTCAAATATTTTCTCGTCCACCTTCTTGCGCAATACATCGCGCGCATCCCTTTCTGCCGTGCACCATATCTTTCGGCAGCCATACTTCGTTGCCTGAATATTTGGGCTATTATCCTCAAGCGGTACAGTGAACCTATTTTTCCACGACACCAGTGATGAATCTTCTGTCCCAAATTCGAATAGGAACTGGTTCAGGATTAGTCATGTGATTGGTAGAGGACATGGATATTAGGAATTGTACCTCGAGTTCTGTGACATTATTCCCGCTGACAGTCACAGAGAAGCGGACGATTCGACTTCCCTCTTTGACTTGAATCGTCTGGTGGTCATCGGTAGGGTATCCAATCATATCGGTCTTCTTTGACTTGTAGCTGAAAGCAAGTCCGCTTATACCTTCCTCCTGATAATGGGCAGTTATACTGGTCAGCGGTCCTAGGCTGTCGTCGTAAAGAGAGTCAAAGAAGATTTTTTGGACTTGGTCAAAAGGGGATACTTGAGAAGGAACTAATAACAGCTGGAACGCCCCAGAAGTACGCTTCTCAGAGGTGATAGCTCGGACCATATCGAACGAGTAACTCAACAACCATGAGAGGCCTGTCTAATTTCAAGTCAGTACAGCCAAGTGATTAACCACAATGAATCGGGATGTCTAACAAGATCTTCATGTGTCCCTGATTGATAGTGATGTCTCATACATCCATTGACAGAATGATCATGACTCTCAAGCTGAAACATCTTACTCTGGTTGCGGTTTGTATCAATCCTGATGGCAATAACTCGACCTTGGCCAACATTCACAGCCCAGCGGTGCTCCACCTTTCTCACCCATATAGTCAGACTCTGTACTTCTTCATCCTGAGATAATTCCATGGCATCTCCTTCGTCCATCCATTGGCCGACGATAGTCGAGCTGTCATAGCAGTCATGATAGTCGAACCTCAACCCACATATATCACATGGAAGTCGAGATTCTTTGGAAGAACGTGTCGATATCTGGATCCGTCGAACTCCTCTTAATGATGCATGGGTCCCATAGACCGATTCTCCTTTTACCCGCATGCAAAATGCGAGTTGCTGGTCGTACGCCGCCTGATTTTCTGAGAGTGTGCAAGCATGGTTGACAGTATGCTTGGGTTGTTGATAATAGCATTCTTCACTTGGCTGCCCTTGAAGGCCAATTTTCGCGCATGACCCCTCATTTACATATTGCTGAGCTATAATCAGTATTTTGCACGCATGCATAAGGAATATCGAGACACTCACCGTCTCTGTAGCAATAAAACCTGTAATAATATTACCTTTCGGTAGCTGTGGATGCAGCTTTTGCTTCAGAGATAACTTAGACCGCCGATGAACGCTAGCAAACAACATATGGCGACCGTAAGTTGTCGATATCTTAGTGGAATGGTATTGTCAGCTATTAGAAATCCCAAAGAGGAGTGATTGCAGACCTCAAGACTACATATTCTGTCCGGGGGGTCGTCCACTGTTATACTAATATCGCTGATACGTTCTCCCTCCGGACCGTTGATTAGAAATGATAGTTGAACTCCGTTAGTGTCCCCAAACTGAATGCTTCTATTAGTATAGAAGAATCCTATACCAATGATTGGACGATGGTCAGAGACCATGTATATCACTATCCTTGTCAGATATGGCAGTAGCATGCCCCGTAGCCCTCCAAAGTCGACGTTAATTAGGGGCTCAAACGTGGATATAATCTGAGGTGGTTCTAGGGAACTAAACACCAGCCCATTATATACCGGAACTTCTGGCGCCCAGAGGTTTGACTGAATAAAATTAGACGCGCCACCAAACATTGTGGCACGACTAGGGAGGAGAGTCGTGTTATGCGGTTGAACTAGATTGAGAGCGACAATTTTATGTTCCTTATTTTAATCTTCAGAGTCATGAAAGAAAAAAGAAAGCCAATCTGTATACGTACGTCTAAACCAACAACCATGTAAAACGTTTCGGAATTTTCAGGAATCTTTAGCGAGCCGCGCGCGACATCTTTGCCTTCATTCTGCCCGATCCACTTGGATGATTCATGTCCAGAGAAACAGACCCGGATGCCAACTAAGCCAGTTGTACGAAACGCAACCTCCACTGTTTGAATTATTGCGCCTGGTGGGATGTGGATGGACTCGACGTTAGCTACGAGGAATCCTACACAGGACATTCCAGCGCCGGGATCATGTGAGAATTGACATTTCATTCCTGAAATATAACAACGGGTGCCAATGTCAACTATAGAAATTCCGATGTTTCCACCGCTATTAGAAAAACGACGGGGAATCCCAATGAGTCGAAACTGTTGGGCACGGCATCCATCCGTCAGTTGATGGCTACCGGAGGTTAATTTCCCGGAGAGGGAATAGATCCCTTGAAAAGTGGAAGGTAAATCATTGGAAAGGGCAGTATCGAGTCTTCTGACCCATTTATGGTCCGCTTCCGAAGAGATCTCGGAACCAAGCAACTGCAGGGCTCCTTCACGTTCAATGAGAGCTGTAATAGACTCTAAGAGAGCCCATATTCTCTTTCGGTTAGTTAGTAGTGCATTCTTAGTTTGCAGACAAGCCCTCGTGCCAAAGAAGAGTCGATACCAATCACGTTTCATTGACAAATCTGGGCAGATGAAGGCTTGTTCGCCGCCGAGTCTGAATCGAGTTTTCCAGAATGAATGCGGAAGATTTTTGCGGTTGGCAATCAGAGCGAAATGATGACTAACTAGTCTCAGATTGGCGACTTCTATTAGTGGTAAGAATGACAGGATGTGATATAACAGCTCAGGAGGTAACTTCCCAAGGAGATCGCCGAGACCACTTGATGTAGGCGTATGAAGATCAAGGACGACATTCTCCACAGGTGAATTTGACGAAAATATTTCGGAACAATATGTCTCTAGATCATCCAGAGAAGGTATTGCACAAGGGTTTGAGTATAGAGAGGAAGACAGATCGATAGGAAATGGACGCCCATAAGGTTTATGGGTAGCCGCTGCCCCTCCATAGTCATGACCAAAATCAAAATATGAAAAAGAGGGACAAGGAGTTATATAAAGCAGATTGAAGATGCCACTCAACACATCGGCCAAGTTCTTCGTATGTGAGAGCCTCGCGAGGAATAGTTCCCAACACGAGTTATGAAAGCCATAGCCCCAATGTGTCTCTCGGGTTTGAAATAGCAGTATGTCGACAAGCGAACTCGTATCTTTGTAGGAAAGCTCGCTTTCAAGGGGTGCGAGTAAGATACTTCTCGTCCTTAGGATGCCAACTCCTGTCAGAGAAGGTGTAATATGATTGTTCCCAGTTGTGAAGATTGCCCGTATCTCTCCAATCCATGGCCGTTCACGAGTCTGAGAAACTAACTCGTCTTCGCTATCTGATAGGAGTATGAGACCACAGAACGGGCAGTATACGTTTGGGCGGAGTTCCATTTAACCAATATAACAATAAATGGAGCACCCAAAGAAGAGCAATTGCTTGTGTCTCCTCAATCTGTTGGGCTTGGAAGAATATTGCCTGATCCAAAACCAAGGCACGGTACGAGATGTGGCGCAGTGACAGCCTTATGTAGAATTGCTGTACAAGGCAACTGTCCCTATTATTAGTCATCAGCCTTCCACCACGTGGGACGTGGGATGCTATACAGCCTTCTGGGTTTCTGGCGCTTATTATTATCAAATAGCGGTCCGCGACCAAACCATATACTGCTGCGCTTGGTCTAAAAAAGGAAAATGCTGTCTGTTCATCCCACATTTTCAATCCGGACCATTTTGGTCATGACAAAGTCGTCTTCAGAACTTTGAGAGAAGCAGACATGTATCTAGTAAGCACAGCCTGGGAATTGTAGTTACCACTGGGCGCGGTGACAGAGCGTTGAGATCTGAGAAGAAAAAAAAAAAGTGTTCTACGCGTGAAGGCAGGCAGTTCAACCAAGCCGTGCAAAATCATAGTATCAGTATTGTGGCGACTATCAGCTCTATGAACCAAATAGAATTCTAGTGGAAAGAGCACTTGCTTCGATAATAATAAATAAGTCACCATGAAAAGAATTATCCGAGATCGGGCAGCGACCGAGATGACGGATACCGACCGAACACGCTAATCATCTTTTAGTTCAACGCACGCACCTCTGATGATCTTTTCGTCATCAGATCAGTCCTTCGTCAGAATACTCTAATTTTGCATCTGCTTTGCATTTGTTGGCCGGACAGGCTAGAGTCATTGCGCTAAGAGGTGTCTGCTATGTGATCACTGCTGGCGGCATGGTAACGAAGTATGGAGAGTTCCTGGCTCCACTGCTAGCAGATCGCAGTGGACCAAAAAGGATCGCGCCCATACTGTCGACGATACTTTTTCCCCTTAGTACCCAGTCAGATATTAGAGTGTAGTTCCTGGAAGCTTATGAACAGCCGGAAAGGAATAACCGGAACTTGTCAAACCAGCAGCGTCCTGGTAAAGGGGGGAGACACTAAGGAGAAACAGAACTAGGAGGGGTCCTAGGTATGATGATCCTGGTCACCGACAGCTTGATTCTATCCCTTCCTGGTCGTCCATGTCTCCTGTGACCATCCTCTTTCTCCTCATGGTGTTCGCGCGGGGAGCTAACATCCCTTCTCAAGTCACTTGGACAATTTGCCACGGTAACGCATCCACGTGGGGGGCTGCCAACTTGAGGCTGGAGTGGAATGGGCCATGAATGGTATGATGCGTGCACAAAGCTGGAGACCGGTATAATAGGAGACTCCAGACGCCCCCTAAAGGCAGCTTCATCGTGGTGTGGCGCTTTTGGTTACTGGGCGGTCTTCGGAACAGCCCACCTGTAATAGTAATAGCGACTGCGGAGGAGGCTGGACATACCGTCTTCCTGTTCCGAAGCGTCCACATGAGAAGGAAACGGAGCCGGAAAGATTAATAAGTCGTACGTTATGAGCAGTCAACAACAAGACCCGCCAACAATCACCTGCTCCTGGTGAATGGCTCCCCAAACCCGGATACTGCTGGAAACCTGCGAATTGACGTTAATGCGCCGACCGTTTCTCGGCATGGCCTGACGGGCCCTCACGGGTCAACAACCGTGGTTCGAGCTGTCTGTTGGCTACCCCGGAACTGACTTGCTGCTAGTCTGCCAAACTGGCCGTACTAGATGAACTAATAACGGATGCTGAGCTCGATAAACTGCTTAAAGCCCGCCCATCAGCCCTGGTGGGTCGATAGGTCCAACCACTTCGCCGCCCACTGCCTTTGATTTTTATGTCGTTCACATTCCCGTTGCATGTCTCTCTGCTCTCTCCTCCATTACACTCCTTGGCGAACTTGAAGAACATCTAGACTTTCGCTGTGGACCATTGATCGTGTACGGTCTTCCCCATGGCTGCGTGAGACTTTAGGTCCTCCGCAATTCTTGCCTAATAACCGCCCGAATCCAGAGGCGCCCACCGTCCCGGGTCGACCACGCAAGACGTCGAGACGCAGATCGCATTGCGCTGCTAACAAGGGACCACTTACTAAGTCAGCCAAGTGCTTACCTGTTTCAAAGGCAAAACAGGGTCCATGTCCGCGTCAACCGCTTCCTCGTCCAATATCCCACCGGAGTCTCCGACCTCAGCCTCCAACAACCGCACCGGACGCTTGAGGCGGCTCAGCCAGCTGCGATCCTACACCCAGAATCACTTGGTGGCACATTCCTCGTCCAGCGGTCACCGTTCCTATCGAAACACCTTCACCAGAGTCGTCGGGCTTGCTTCCCCGTCGCACTCCAGCAGCGGGCCGGAATCCCCGCCGCCACAAGCTCTGCACGCGGGCAACAGCAGCCAGGCTCCATGCCCAGGACCTGATCGAACAACGCCCTCCCCCGATCTATCAGCACCTTCGCCAGCCAGTTTCAGCGGGGGGTCAAGTTCCGAACTGCAAGCTCAACTCTCCTCTGAGTCCTCACGATCGACTCCGTCCAACGATCCAGAGAGTCAAGCCTCGCGGGGAATGACTCGACCAAGAGTTCAATCCTCCTACCAGCAAGAGTCCGGTGGTCTAATGCTGGAGGGAACACCGGACGCAGAAACTCCGATGAGAGCAGATGTGCGATCGTCTGAATCGACGCCTCTGAACCAAGTAGGAGTGATGGAAACGCCAGCCTCTCCAAGTACGGAGGTCCGTTCGGGAGGATCGAGGTCGAAACAACGAGCCACTATTCGTTTCTATGCATATCAGGATCCCCATCAGAACTCACGCCCGTCATTGCCTTTCGCTCCTGTGACACGCATTCTACCAACCGACGATTCTGTCATCCGCGTTGGCCGCTACTCCGAACGTGAAGGGATTCCGGTCGCGAATCCGTCAGAACCCTCTGAAGCGCCAGTAGGCTTCAAGTCGAAGGTGGTGAGTCGAAAACACTGCGAGTTCTCGTTTGTGAACGGTCAGTGGCATATCAAGGATGTTGGGAGCTCGTCAGGAACGTTCCTAAACCACATGCGTCTGAGTCAACCCAACATGGTGTCGAGACTGTATGCGGTTCGAGACGGAGATATCGTCCAGCTGGGAATTGATTTTCGCGGTGGAGAAGAGATGATCTTCCGCTGTGTTCGAATACGCATCGAGTGCAATCGCACCTGGCAGCAGAGACCTAACGAATTCAAGTATGCATTTCTCGCTCGTATGTCCTAGAGCAGAACTAACGTCGTTCATAGTAAAAATACGGAGAGCCTAATCAATAACCTTGGGAAGGGTAATTCAGCTAACTACGCTGGCTGTCGAGAATGCTCCATCTGTCTGGGCTCTGTTTTGGTAAGTCATGGTGGTCTGCAGACAAGGTGTTCTGGAATGCTAACCAGTTGTAGCGGCCCTACCAATGCCTCTTCATGGCAGCCTGCGCACACGTATGGCACTACAAGTGTATCCGTCGCTTGATTCATACACCAGAATATCCCATGTTCCAATGTCCTAACTGCCGCGCTTACACCGACTTGAGTGCTGAGGTTGATGACTCGAATGACTATGATGATGATGAGGAGGAGGAACTAAAACAAGACATTCCCGTGAATAATGAAGAGTCTCTGCCGGAGCCAGATTCACGACAAAACAGTAGCAACAACGACAATGAACCATTAAACTCTGAGAACGGTATCCATCATCAAGGAATCTCCACCGATAGTGAACTCGCTACAATGACTCAGAATGTGCATCTAGCAGGACCAGGGACACCGAGAACGGAAGCGGAGGCCGGTGCCAGCTCCAACACGACGCCTCAAGATTCTCCGGGTGACGTTGAACGCAGCGCCAGCATCGATATTCCTGGCTTCCAAAGCCTACACCAGTCTCCCAATGGCCTACGCGGTCGACGGGCGGGCAGTCCTATTGTCGTGGATACCTTCGAGGACAACCCGCTGACACCGAGAAATGACTCTGGCCCTCTAGCATTCGACGGGCGTGCTGGGAGATCGTGAGAATAAGACTACGCTCGATAGAGCGAAGTCTCCAAGTTTCATCTCTCTTCATTTGTACAAATGGTTACATGGCACATAATTCCTATTCATTGACGCCAACTACTGCTGCTTGCCTATCTCGCATTGTTCTGGCCGGTCTTTATCAGTGTCAGTTGATCCTGACCATTATGAAGGGCGGTCTATAGAAGGCGTTGTATATCTTTTTGCGTTTGAGCGACTCCCTTAGCATCGGTGCGCCACGAGTAGCACTTCCAGCTTACCTTCCTCTACGACTCGATTTACCGCACCGAACATACCCGATTTATTTTTCTCTCATCTATCTCCACTGCATCTGTCTCACGAGTCAACGTCTTCCATTGTGACAAAAAATGAGTCTTGCGTCTCTGACTTGGGAAGAAATGCATCCCAGATCAGCTGCTGGCGTTGTCAAGGATGCATGATACCTAGGGATTATGTATTTTGTGCTATTACAAGAAAAAGGCTGGCATTTTGAGGTGTTTTTATCAGATAATACGACTACTGTCGATTGTCTGACATATTCTACCAACTCTTAAGTTCCCAAATAATATCATAACCTACTACGTATCTTATACTCATGATGAACTTCAGCTACGTACAAATAGTAGTATATATAACTATCCTAGGTAATTAGTACAATATATCTACAAACACCCATTAGGAGCTCATAATTTTAATATGGATCATTATCGACACAATAAGCAGGGACTGATGTCATCGTACCTCCAGCTCTCGAATATAACTCGCTGTATCATTCTCATTCCTGCCAGTGGTCAGCTGCTCACGGGCGCTGGCATTGGCGACCCCATTCAAGTGTCTCGTAGATAAGTTGGCGGCAGCGATTACCGCGAATAGGCGGAGCACCCGAAGAGAACCCGGCGTCCTTGGCGTCAGACGGCTACTGTTTAGCTTTGGATATGCTCTAAAGCAAGAATCTGGTGCAACCACCGTCGATCGATCTCAGTCACGGCTCTTTTATCGTGCGGTGACTGGTCAATGAGCTACGAGTAAACTTGAGACGAAAGAAGATACTCTACGCGTCGTGGGGTCACGATAGCCAGTCCTCTCCCGTTCTCCTCCCCGCCATGGCGCCTTCTGTTGTCGAAAATGTTTCTCCTTTTGTTCTCATCATAACATCGCATATGCTCTCTAAGTTTAGAAGCATCAGCTCTTGATATTTTTCTTTGCTTCAGACGTGCGGTCAGAGCTCCTACTCGCGCCTAAGAAAGCGCGAAATTCTGGTGTTAGGACTCTGGGACCGGGATTCCCCACAATCCCTAGCTCGATAGCTCGATAAGCCCACGGAACTGCGAGCAACGATGAGGTTCAGTGAACCCCCAACCCCGACGGGTTTCCCCAGTCGCAGTCGTCAGAGCACTGGATTCTTTCAAGGCGAAGGACATCATGAGCGGACGAATAGCCATCCATTGCTTCTCTCCAGCCGACGGAAACCTCGCAGGTAAATAAACGACTCCCGTGTCAACGCGCGTCGCTCGTGAATTAGTGATCGACTAACATTGTATGATTGTATTTAGATGGCCGCTGGTTCTCCGCTTCATCAAGGGAGCTGTCCATGGCGCGATAATCGTACCAGTGCTGTTTCATGCATTGTTTACAGCCTTTGTTGTATGTCTGGATACTTATGTCTTCGAAAGTGTCGGCTTACCTTCGACAATTGTATGAATTGAAACCCGCCAGTTGGTTCTTATATCTATCCACAACAATTGGCTGACTTAAATACATAGATCCCATCCCTTTCGATAGTTGTTGGTTTGATGCTCGTGTTCCGCAACCAGACATCCTACAATCGATTCTGGGATGGTCGAAATGCTATCAATACGGTGAATACGTGCATCCGCAATCTCGTCCGGACAATCTTGACAAACGGTTATAACACCAATGGCCCATTGACCCAAGCTGAAAAGGAGGACATTGAACGTACGGTCCGCATCCTGATCGCGATTCCGTTTGCCCTCAAGAATTACATACGTTCGGAGTGGGGTGCCTGGCAATTGGGTGCTGACGGCAATGAGATCCGTGAAAGCGGTGTTGGGCCCATTTATCATCCGGAATATGCAAGCCTCTTGCCCGTAGGACTGCAGGGTCTGGAGGAAGAAGGCTTGGGACTGCCATTCCAGTTGACGTTCTTCGTGGATTCGTTTATAAAGCGGGGTTTCGACCGCGGTTGGTTTCACGCTCCAGGGGCGAGTCAGCTGCAGGCTCAGCTGAATACTCTGACGGATGCTTATGGAAAAATGGAGACGATTAGGCTGACACCTATACCAGTTGCTCATTTGTAAGAACCCTTCTGGTCTCCGTGGCATCTGTAATGGACAGCAATTTGAGATACTAACTTGGCTTTAGAATTCACCAGAAACAAGTCCTCGCCCTCTACGGCTGCGTTCTTCCCTTTGCTATGGTGGATGATATGGGCTGGTGGGCCGTGGGTATCTGCACCTTGATCATGTTCACATTCTACGGTATCGAAGGCATCGCCTCCCAGCTCGAAGATCCCTTCGGCTACGACCGCAACGACATTAAGATGGATGCCATTGTCCTTGACACCAAGACTGAACTAGAGGTCATTCTGGAAGAGTGGCGCAAAACAACAGCGGTAGCAGAGATCGCAGCGAAGACGTCCGCTTCCAGTACCACTTCTCAAACGAACGGTGAAAAGAAGTTTGTACAGCCAGACATGTTTGTGAGAGCGAGGCCAAACACGTCGATTTCCGCGTCCGAGCTTGTACAGTCCTAATTTCCAAACATAAACAAGCCATCCATTGATGCGAGTACAGAAGACGTCAAGTTTTGGTCTCTACCGGTCGGAACCATCCATGTTGCATTACTATTGGACCATGATTTTTACGATTACGCACATGTATATCCACGAGCATTGTGCGTCTACATGTATCTAAACCATATATATCCTTGAGCATTCACGCCCACATAGACATATACACATACACATATTCATTTCCCCTAGTAATCTTGTTAGTGTGTAGGTGCGATACAAATATAGAGTCGAGGTGGCCGCCCGGTATTCCAAGGACCCCCAAGAATCTCGAAGTTATTCAGACCCATCCTATTTATCATTACGCCATGGCAAAGTGCCTGGGATCTTCTAGTGTTTACATTCGTCTCTTGACATTATAGCATGAAAAACATGGTCTACTGGTGTCCCCCTCGTAATCATGTTAGTACGTAAAGCGGACCATGGAATACTAATAGAATATATTTGAATAACTTCAAGATTCTTGGAGGTCTTTGAAGTACAGGGCAGCCACCTTGACTTTATGTTTGCTCCACATACTAACAAGATTACTTAAAGGGGCCATTAATATTTTAACAATCTATTGTCGATTCAGTTATGTTCAGCAAGTCTAATACGAATAAACAAGAATTCACATCAATACACAGTCGAAATCGAATCCTCTTCATGATATTGACTGACACTGAATCAACAGAACTTCAAGCGATCGTTGAGTTCCCAGTTTTTCTCTTGGCGGTTCCCGAGGCCTCTAATACCTAGATGTACCATTTTCTCTTCCTGTCATAACATCAGCCGAAATGCCTGCGAAGGCATCGCATTCAAAAAGTACTCGCCGCACTTACGTCAAAAGTGCCCACTACTTCCATTACGTTATTCATCCCTATTGTGTAGTGTTGTATGCCACCATACTCGTTCATACCAGCAACTAGAGAGTTATTTGTTTCTCTCAGCAGCATAATTCTGTGGACGCCATCTGAATTGCAATCAAAAGCAAAGCCTCGCAGCTGTCTAGCGTCCAGTAAAATGTGAGCACCCGGGTACCTGTAAGAGAAATAAAGGAACCAAGGGTTTGCCTCTGTTAGACGTTGCGTGGCTTCATACAACATCCGGGAATTAGCATCTTCCTCCGTTATTATTTCTGCTTCTGGATTCTTATACCCAATTGTCACACTTGGCCTGCCCTCGCTGATGAATTCAAGACCAGTTATATGAGATTTTATATCGTCTTCTGTGACAACAGAGATGCCGATTTTTACCAGCGATGGAGGTATAGAAACTCTCTCGATGTGGGTCCCTCGCTTGTAGGTATTATGGTAATGTTGTAAAGCTTTCCCTCCAAACTCTAGCAGTGGCATCTCTGGAGAGACCTCCCGTGTCAAGAGTGCATCTCTTAACCATCTAAATATTTCCCATACATTGATAGTCACTTCAAACGTACGACGACACCTCGGCTTCCGTGTACTGTGGTAGAGTAATCGCCAATCGATCTCTTGACCTCGTTTTTCCGTTGCAGGCTGTTTAGTGAGGTAATTCAAGAATCCTCTTTCTCTATTCAGCTCAAACCGTGATTTCCAGTATGCGGGGCTGGAAAATAATGCCTGCATTGATCGTGAGGCATAGCGGAGATGCAAAAAGTCACGTATAGGCAAAGAACATACGATAACTTCTCGGATCTCAAGGGGCAAATATTGAAAACAGTCAGTTGGATTATTAGTGGTATTCAGCTTTGTTGCCACTTTAGGACTAGGACCGGGAAACTCTATTCGAGGTTGCAGAAGCTCCCGGAGAGACGGCGTCTCGAATGGGTAGACAACGTGTCCGTAGACGAACATTGGATCTGTGCTTTACCTTAGTCTTCAGTTCCTGGAGAGAACTTCGAGGAGGAAAAGGGCAGGACGAACGAACCTTGTGGTACTGGTAATCTCTTTAGCGTCTCATAGAGTTTGCTAAGCTCTATCTTTCCTGGCTCGAAGTGTTCAATAAAATGCTGCCAGCATACTTCATGGAACAGGAATAAGTCCCAGGGCCAACATTTAGATTTCGTCAATAGGATATAGTTGTCTGCCATAGTGTCCCACCGCGCGTTTTGGTCCATAGGGACCTTCAGGCCGTAGTTTCCACAGCATTCTGTAAAGCCAACTCCAGATAGTTTGACTTCATCCGAAGCGATATAGACTAGTCGGGGTGAGATCTAGTGAATATGACAGCCTAGCAGGCTCTTGATTTAAGACTTACGTGTACGGTAGATATGAAGCCATGGAAGTTCCAGGTTGCTGCAGATATCAGTTCCACAAAGAATGCAGTTGGTAAAATCCACAAAGTCATTGATTGGGTAAAAACCGAATCTAGGCATGGTGTATTGTTTCGTATCTTCGTATTCTTTCAATCTGAAGTAATATAATAGGACTACAATACAGGTAATCCAAAATTCAATGCGTCTCATTTTCATAGTGCAATGTGGAAATTTTATCCAAGTCAATAACGTCATTACGTTATCATATCCGATATCTTTTTAGTCTGAGTAACTTTGAATATCATTCTCAATGTTATATAGATTTCGATCTAGATTTTCATCAATATAAACTTTCCCATCTTGTAGGACTCTCGTTTCTCCCATTTCTAAGCCAACATAGTCTTTTCTATGACGTGTATAATCAAATAATCGCCGCTTATATATACTGATCCAATCTATCCTATATCAGGCATATAGTCTTGGATCATATATTGACCTGACTCTAAAATTTTAATCTAACTAGCGCTACCTCTCCTAGGATAAGCTGAAGAAAAAATGCCTCGATTTGGGGGAGAATCAGAGGGGATTGACACGAATTCAAAAAAAAAAGCCCCTCCTAGGGCATATTTATACAAGATCGTGTATAGTATTACATCAATAGAATGTGGGTGCGATGTAAATATGGCGGTGAGGGGGCCTCCCGTTATTCTAACTCCCCATCTCCTTACTCCAAAACAAGTATCTGAAGTTGCTCATATCTGTTTTATCTGTTCTTCTACTGTCAAAATATCTCATGAGTGCCCTCCAATCTGATAACAAGATCCCTAAGGGGGAACCAGTATAACCGACAAAGATGTAGAATATGTTACTTCAATTAGGTGGCGTGTAGATATTTATAAATATTCCCATTCTCTAGGAATTTTCCTATTTCACATATAAACAGGATGATATTTTATTTTAGGATTTGGCTGTATAACCTGGGTTCTCTATGCTCAGATTAAAGTAATTTAAAATAGTTACAAAAGGGGGGGAAAGGCGAAATGCCCGTTCCCACTTTGATCTCAGACAGAAGAAGTATCACACTTTTGTGACTTTTGTGCACGTCCTTCATGTAGCCCTTCCATACCCCTTGTTCGCTTCTTCATCAGTCGTTCTGATTTACATCCATTACTACTATTGCAGCTATTCATGCAAGATGTATGAGGTGCTAATCTACCTTCCTTGTCTTTCGCGAATTGTATCCCGTTAGGACAGATGTTGCTATCCACGGGTGCGCCTCTGCGGTCATCAATGTGAGCATTCGAAGGCATTGGAAGACGGAAGCAAAAGCTCACATGTCCCTGATGACCCCTCCTTATCGGAGTTGTTGGTCCACTGACGTTTTTGCGATCCTGAATCTCAATACTTCTCTCATCATCCGAGCCCTGGACAAGCATGATTGGACGGTGGCGCGTTCCAAGATCTGCGACGGTAGATTGTTTAGCTTGCTGGCTTTGAAGTCGACGACGAGCAGGCCTGTGGGTTGGAGACGGTTCGATGTCACTCTCAGTAATATCTGACATGTGTACTGTTGAAGAGTCCTCGTCGTTGCTTGCAAAAGGAATGCTACTAGAGAAGAGATACCTTTCTCTCATCTCTGCTCTAGATTCCTTGATAAACTGTGCAAATTCTTCGAGTTTGTGAACGTCGTATTTGACTTCATCCATCGCATCAAGAACCCACTGCTGGCTCCAACCAAAGTTTCTTCCGTAGATGGTCTTGCTGCCATTTTCACACCAGAAGTCGTATGCAGCTCTGACGTTCCAGTAGTCCCGGTGGTCTTTAAGTTGAACCTCCCAGATATGTTCAAGCTGGTAGTACTGTCTTGCCAGCCGCAGGTACCTCGCCTTCAGGCCATCAGATAAGTATGTTGGGCAGCTTACAGGGACGTCGATATTCGGTATCTAAGAACGAGGAAATCAGTATAAAGTAGCAGCCCCTGAGGTACACCTTCCTGTTGCGAAAAAAAAGTAAAAGGATTTTGGGATACGTTTTAGAGTAGTACACCAGAGTGTCACAAAACTTACGTAGAAGACAGGATTTCCATCACTGTCAAACTTAGCCTTATTCATTGTAGACAAAGGTGACTGCAAAAAGGTCACAGGTGTGTTGCGAGATTTGGCTTGTCCTGAAAATTTATTTTCAGACACACGCCAAGGCATTTTACTGCAAGAGGCCTCACTGACTGCTGAGTTAATGTATCTTTGGATAAAGTATCACGTAGGAAGGGATGGAGGCAGGCGTTGTCAGAGTCAAGTTGAAGGGGGACTAAAGGATTAGATTGTGTTAAAAGTGCCTTTCAAGTGAAGAACAAGAGCCAGACACTTATGCTGGAAGGGAAAAGCCGTCGTAAATAGACATAATTATGATATTGTTCTTAGGCCAGGGTGTTTCACCTTCTCTGGTCGTGAGTCAGGCTTTCACACGCAGATGGAAGGCACGCATTTCCGCTGCAGCATGTAGATGAGCAAGTGAGACAGCACTATGGGGAAGCAGCGCCCATATCTAGTTCATATCATTACAGAAGTAAATAATGCAGATATATTGCCTTTTCGCAGTTTCTAAGAGACCATAAGCACATCATATTTCTTTACTCTTTCAATCATATAGTCTAAAGGCGGCCGCCAATGCACGCATATTCCTAAAATGAACTGCGATGGCGTAGAAACTGGATAGCATTAATTGGTGAGTTGAAAATCTTCGAGCGATATCGAATACCACGTTTTATTACATGTTTGTCTCACGAAATGCGACGTGACCGGAGCGAGAACCTCAACATAGAAGAAACTTTCTCAACGGGAAAAGTGAGACCATATAAACAAGTGGTACAAAGTAAGCAATGATGTTATGTGTAGCTTTAGAGAAGAATTTTCAGAGAGTGTTTTTAATAGTGCAGAAGGGATCAGAAGTTTGTATTCTGTGGCAGATTGTTTGCAGCGTCGTCTGTATCAGCTCTCCGGAACTGCGCATAGTATTCAGGAGGAGGGCTGGCTTCCGCGTGCCAATGGCCCTTCTGCCCTATCATGGGGATCAACAAGAAGACTCAAAATAACATGAACCTGGCACTTACATTCATCCGCTATCTCCATGTCTCTCTTGATCTCTTCGGAGAAGGCCCTTCGCCTTCGGTCGTATTCCGCATTATATTCTGGGAGATTCTGTGGCGGGTAAAACCCGAACCCATAGCCGTAATCGACAAGCGGATTGGTACGATACGTCCAACCCTCGGGGAGGTTGTCCGGTGAGAGGTTCTCCGGCTTCGGCCACGGAGGAGTTACATGGCTCTATTTAAATCAAATTGATTAGTCAACAGAGCGATATAGCATGCTCCTGAAACATATGTATGTGATAGCTGATCTATAGTGTGCCCGTACTCAACAGCGTACTTGACCTTGCTCCTACATGTTCATTGGAACGAATAGGTTGATGAATAATAGACAAGGACGGGTATAACTCACATGGGCATTTGGTACTACCGGGCATACCCACCAGTTTCCCGGGGAGACAGGCCTGAAAATTGGATCTTGGGTGGCGGTAGGAGCGTTGGCTGGAGCAGGTGCTGCAGTCAAAGATTGTCCAGGTGCGGGCGGCGGAGCAGAGGTAGGGACTGGAGCTGTGAAAGAGCTAGGCACGGTTGTCAGAGGTGGAGTCTGGACCAGAGAGGGGTCCCCTCCAAGAGCTCTTATTGTAGACCTCAGCTTGCTCAGTCTATCACCCAGCATACGATCCGATGACCAGTTGGGACGTTTGCCCCGACTGGTCACCGGACCGTACTGGTTCCAGAAGAGCCTTGCCTGGGTAAGGTCCCCGTGGCATTGACTGTAATATAAGTCATATAATTGTCCGTACTCTACATGACCCAGTTAGATCTTGGCTTGTTGAAGAATCATTGATAATCAGCTACTAACCTGTATATAACCTCCGGAGCTCATTCCTCTGCTCAGCCGTTGCATTTGCCGGCATTGGTGGTACTGCCACCTGCATAAGCTATTCAGAAATCAGTGAACACCCATCATTAATATCTAGTGATAAGGAAATACTCACAACAAAGCCTTGTGCAGGGGCCACCGCGTTGTCGCTTGCCATTTTCTTCACTCTGAATGTGTGCACCTAGAAGAATGAATCAATAGGTATAACTTCAAGCCTACTATGGCTGAAAATCGGCTGTATATGAAATTAAACATTGGAAACTCTTACTGAGGTAGCTGAGAGAAGCAGGCTGACTTGCCTCTCAAGAGCCGGACGAGAAACCTCCTGGCACAGGGCCTTAACAGGTATGAAGGCAACTAGTTTTGAGAGAAAAGTAAGAAGAGTATGGCAGAAGAGGGGGCTCGTTTTACTGGGTCAGATAACAGGAGCAAGAGTTTCCAGGAAGGGAGCAACGCGCTGTGCGAGAGATGGTGTTATAGGATGAGTAACGAGGCGAAGAGGACGAAGGTGACGAAGAGGAAGATAGGAAAGAGTAAGATAAAGACGAGAAGAACGAAGGAAGGACAATGGAGGATGAGGAATAACGTTCCTTGCGAAGAAAGTGTTCGAATGAGGTCTGCAAAGGGAGAGCGAGAATCAGACGAGGCTTGATATGTGTTGGTTAAGAACATGGAGGGGAAGAAAGATGGCTTAAGGATCCAAAGATCAAGGCAGATGGGAGCTGGTGCGGTGACTCGCGTGACTGGTCGTTATATGAAGGCGCAAGGGAAACATCGAAGGTATTTCCTATGCTAGTACCGGATTGGATGATATCACTAATCAAGAATCAAGTCATCACGCCCATAGACCGTCATCAAGGCTATCGATATCAAGGAAATCAAACAAATAGTGGGACAAAATCTCTAAGCTGCTTACCTGTATATAAAAAAAGGGCAGCGCCCTAGGGGATCTTTTGTCCCCTCCCCAAATTTTTGTTCCCTCCCAAATCCAAGTCCCTTCTGCCTCTCTGGCAATTTCTTTTCCAGGTTTGCCCACAACAGGGGCAGAACACGATGTGAAATATATATTAAACAAACAATATATATACCTAAACACTTCTAGGTATATATAAAACATATTGTTTATATTAATGCCCTTCTATGGAAGTTCGACGTCTTCCAAACTGATATGCCCCTCAAAACGTTCAGGGGGTAGTAAAATCTTAGGTCGGTATGTATAAATTTCCTCACAGAGGAGCTTCGACATCCCCCAACACGTTATCGATTATAATATCAGGATTGACGTCCTTTAAGAGCTTCGAAACAGCAGTTTTATCGCTCCCATATAGCAAACTGCGGTCGTCCTCTGCAGAAGCAACCGTTATACGATGACGGTATACTTTCTTGGTGGCTAATGCCACGATCGACGGGGTAACATAATCAAGAACATGCAATGATGCCAAGCACCTGATATTTGTAAGCAGGCATTCCACTTTTTGACGTTACTCACACACTGACTTTGATAAACGCAAAAGGTAATTTGTCGCTTTGGCAGATACACCGCCGGAAACAGCCCGATTCAACCGCAAAAATACAACAATGTCTTGAAGGTAGCGAGCTACCTCTGCAGAAATAGTGACATCGTCGCTTATCTGTCGGGTCTCTGCGATATCCTGGCACGAGTGTAAGCTTATATTCTCTGAAGATAACCGTAAGTAGATACCTCCTGTGTTATACTGTGACCTTTGACAGCCCTTTTGGAGTATGCGAAACTGGGCTTCCGCACTACAGAAGATATAGAAACTTGATCATCAGATATCCAGTCATCTTCTTCTAGGTTAGGATAACCATCCTGGGGATCATGGAAGTGAGAGATAAAGATGTGGTCATTCTATTCATAGTTAGTCCGGCTTTTAATATTCCTGGGATTAATGTTTCACGTACCAAATATTTATTTAGGGGACTCGGCGAAGATTTATCATCGCTAGAGGACACCAGAGGTATGAAAATGAAGGGCGTTGGAGCACAGTGTGCGGCCGTCCTGGTGAAAATTCGCTTCGAACGGAGCAACTATGGCGCATGAGACAAGGACTCATGAGAGGAATTGACTTCTTATTACCTCAAGAGCTTGGATTTGCACTTGTGATCTCGTATCATTAAAGTGTTTCGCAATCACAACGTTGGCGACTTTTCTCTCATCAAGGTAACTGTCTCCGATAATAGACCTTATCGATTTTGAGTCCTGAATACTCCGGAATGAGGGATAATCGCTGGACTAATGTTTAATTAGAAACATAAAATGGCGAATTTAATCACATCAGACTAAGCAGAAAATATTGGAACATATAAAAAAAACAACGATTGTGCCTCATATATTGCATGTCTTCAAGCAGACAATGTTACATCTTTACAGGCGCGTCCTTGAATAATGCAATCCACAAGGGACCTTTCGATACAGGACAAGTATAAACACCATAATAGATAATAAATTGTACTCACCTTTGCACGGGCTGACGAGTAATATTCGGATCTGTTGGTAGCTGGATCTAAGACACCATTGCTAAAGTCGTCAAGAGACATGTCAGGGGAGCAATCCAAAAGGACATAAGAGAGGCCAAAAGTGCTTGAGCATATCTATATAATCATGTGAATGTCATAAGCTATGTCTTACAACTGCGGAGGAACGGGGTTTAAATACCAGTGCCAGCTCCTTAGCGAGGTCGTCAACACCATCACTTCGCGTTTCGATAAGACAGTGCTCCTGAGAAATAAGACAAATAAAAATAGCAAGTTCAAGGTCAGTCAACTCCGGAACCAGGTGGATTATTTTTGTATGTGCCATCCCTTTCCGCAGTACATGAGGTAGAGAGAAGAGAAGAGTCAGAGTTAAGATGTTGAGATGTAACCTCTCTAGAAAGTGAGCAATGGAGATGAATGCTAATAAGGAATAGCTAGACCCTAAGAGATACAGGACCGGTAAAAGGCGGTCCGTACAAATTGCGCTAGAGTCAGATACAGTTTAGCGCGGGAGGTTGGTCAACGTTGCCCCCATGGGACTGCGTAACTGGACGTTCTATCACGGCCTTGTTGATTCACAAACAAGGACATATTATGATGAAAGGATGATTAAATTATCCATGCGTCTAATCCAATTTTGATGGAAAGAAGCTGAGATCTAGGTGGACTGATGGCTCCTTCCAACCCGCTGGCAGACTGGGAGAGGGTCGGAGATAGATTCTACAGAAAGGTGCGGGTCTACGATGCTGTCTTCGACGAGGATCTCGAGCTAGAAAATTATATCGTCGCTGGGGCACCTTATGGAGGAGCTATTGGTATAGCCTGCAAAGAATTATATCATGATTGACTGAACAGCTAATCAGATGTATAGCCCTATATCGCGATCAGAGCAAGCTCTACAGATACCGCGACGCCCAGACCGCCAAGTCAAGTATTGACATATATTCCTGCTCAGGGAAACTTATCAGCAAAATCAATGTCGGTTAATGTCAACCCGTGTAAATTTTCAAGAAACTGACTTCTCTAGTGGGAGCATGGATCTATCCGAGGCCTTGGCTGGTCTGATGACGAGGAGCTTCTCGTCGTGACAGAGGACGGCACGGTACGACGGTATTTCGGGTTGCATGGAGATTTCTCTCCGTTCTATCTAGGAAATGTGGGTGTTTCAAGCTCCGATATCTACAAAACTTGCTAACCCCCGAGACAGGGTGCAGAAGAGTACGGAGTCAGAGAATGCCGATTTTGGTCATCTGGTTTCGTTGCATTACTATCTAACAACCAACTAATCGCTGTATCTCACTATAACGAGCCTAGACCAAGACTGTTGGCTACCTGTCCAGAAGGAGAGGTCTTGTCATGGTCGTTAATACCACCAGCTTATACACTTTCCCGTTCTGTGGAAGTTTTGTTGGCTGTGGATAAGACCATATACGTGGTTGATGCAACAGAAGCAGAGGACAGAATGCTTCAGAATGGTCCTTTCAAACATGTTAGCGTTTCTCCGACCGGACGCTTCGTTGCTCTTTTCACTGGCGAAGGGAAGTTGTGGGTCGTTAGTAGCGATTTCCAGGATAAATTCAGCGAATATGACTCCAGAGCTAAGACGCCCCCCAAGGCTGTGGAATGGTGCGGCAATGACGCCGTTATTCTTGCGTGGGAGGATGAAATACATGTCGTTGGACCCAATGGAGCGGCTTCTCGGTATCTACTTGACCAAGCTAGGTAAATGGAGAGCATCGCTAACAACATCAGATACTTCTACGACGGTCGGGTACATGTAATATCTGAATTTGATGGAGTGAGATTGATAACTAATGATGCTTGTGAATTTTTACATAAAGTTCCAGGTAAGCCTGCTGTTCTGGCAGTGTCTCAAATTGACTGCTGATTCGTTTAGATGTCACGGAGGAAGTCTTCAAATTGGGATCAACATCACCGGCATCTGTTCTCCTTGATTCAGTCGATCTTTTGGACAAAAAGTCGCCTAAAGCAGATGAAAATATCCAAAGAATTCGACCGAATCTACCAGAAGCCGTCGATATTTGCGTGAAGGCTGCAGGACATGAGTTTGATCCTTATTGGCAGAAGCGCCTCCTGAAAGCCGCGTCGTTTGGTAAATCGGTGCTCGAGCTATACAATAGCGACGAATTTGTGGAGATGACAGAGAAACTCCGAGTACTGAAGGCTGTTCGGGACTATCAGATCGGCATGCCGATATCTTACGAACAATATATACGTCTAACCCCTGAGAAACTTGTCGAACGCCTTGTTAATCGACGCGAATATTTGTTGGCAATACGGATATCGGAGTATCTGCTCATTCCAGCAGACAAGATTTATGTTCACTGGGCAAGCCAGAAAGTAAAAGTCTCTACTGCCGATGACGACGCTGTATGCAAACTCGTTGTACAACGACTCGAAGGAAAGCCAGGTATCTCCTTCGAACTCATAGCCCAATCTGCTTATGACGAAGGTAGATCGCATCTTGCTACTCAGCTGCTGAATCACGAGCCTCGAGCTGGAAAGCAAGTTCCTTTGCTTCTTACTATGGAAGAAGACGAGATTGCCCTGGACAAGGCTCTGGAAAGTGGAGACACTGATCTTGTGTACTTTGTTCTTTTGCATATGAAGAAGAAGTTGCCCCTTGCTAGTTTCTTCAGGACAATCAACAACAGACCTACTGCGTCAGCCCTTGTGGAAACTTCCGCTCGGGCAGAGGACACTGAATTGTTAAAGGACCTATTTTATCAGGACGATCGGCCAATAGATGGTTCGAATATTCTACTGTCAGAGGCTCTAGAGCAGACAGATGTTCAGAAGAAGACTGATAAGCTCCGTTTGGCATCCCGCCTATTGTCAGACTCGAAAGATCCAGCGGTATTATTCCAGCAGAAAGCATTGTCTGAGGAGATACAACTGCTCAAAGTTCAGGAGGCTCTGGACAAGGACGTGGCTGACGGTACTACTGAGTTTGTCGGTTTAAGCGTGAATGAGACTGTATACAGATTGATCCGCTCGGGCTACGGGAAACGTGCACAAAAAATACAGAGCGAATTCAAGATGTCAGAAAAGACATATTGGTGGATACGATTGCGAGCGTTAGTCGCAAAACGTGACTGGGGAGAGATTGAGGAGATTGGAAGACTCAAAAAATCCCCAATAGGATGGGAGGTGAGCAGCATCTATTCCTGTTTTATGCTCTACTCTATAGTTTAAGCTAAGTGCTGACATGCGTGGCTAGCCGTTTTATAACGAGATCTTAGGCGCTGGAAATACCAAGTTGGCGTCAATTTTTGTCCCCAAATGTACCAACTTGCCCGTAGCTGACAGGATTGAAATGTGGGTGAAATGTGGGATGATAGTCAAAGCGGCAGAAGAGGCTCACAAAGCCAAGGATGTCAATACTCTTGAGGTCCTCAGAGCTAAGGCATCTGGGCCGGGTGTCGGGGAAATTGATCGGATGATCAATCTACTTAGACCGAAGAAATAGATATGAAGGCATGTACTTTCAAGTCGGCTCGTCATGGGCCTTGTCCGAACTCAAGTGATCTCCTCATCTTCATCCAGTCCCGCTGGTTGTTCGGCAACAGGGCCTCTTACAGCAGATGACACGGGTTGTCGTGTCGTTACCTTCTTAGTGTCAGGCTGCACATTATCATCATCGTCCATAACATCGTCTCCTCCTTGGTTGCCGTTCTCTATCTCAAGGACCGCAGCAAATCTATTCGACTTCTGATTCAAATCATCCCAATCCACCTTCATAGAATCGAATTATTAGTCATCCACTCAGATAGTAGACCAAGTTCAAAGGACGCAAGAATCTAGCAGGACTTCATTTTACCTTTCGCCGGTTGACCGCTCTCCCCTTCTCAAGACTCTTGGAGACTTTCTTTTCCATCTGATCCATAACAACCTCCGCCCTCTGCATACCTTTTTCCTGTCGTAACCGTTGGGCTCGAGTCTTAGCCTTGGACTTTGACTTCTTTTTTGTAACCCCGGAATTTACATGTGCTGCAAGAACCTGAGGCGTCTCCGGTCGCGGAAGAGAGGTCAACGATTTGTCAATATCGACCGACGGCGACACAGCCCGCCTTGCGGCTCGCGAATGCGTCGAAGCTGCGCAAAGATTAGAATCCTGAACTCATTCTTTTTGCAAAATATACTCACGCTTTGCATTTCCTTTCAACCTGGGTGTCTTCGCCATAATGGTGGACACCTGGATATATTTCCACCACTTGTCTTTGGCTGTGAGATATGGCTTGTGGGTGATTGGGCGTAAAGTTATCGCGTATCGATAAAAAATTTTCCGGCTGCGGACAGTGACCAGAAACGTAGCGCCCCAGCTTTCCATCTGCGGCCTGGGGCAAGTGATACTTGTGACGACTGTCGTGTTTCTATCCGGGGAAGCATCTTCGAAGAATCAAGTTTCCTAGCTGATGGATGGCTGCCGATCCTGCGAAGCTCTCATGACCTTCAAAGCCTCCCTTTCTTGCGGCGATCCTCTGCATATTCTCACTAGCCATGAACGCTGGTCTGGAGCGGTACAATGCTCATGTCTTGAAACAGTTGAGCAGTGAGAGCGGCAACCGTTATGACGTCCTCCTCGACCAGATACGGAACAGTCCTGCCATAGCATACACTATTGCATCTCTGTTATTTCTATATTTCATCCTGAATTACCTTGACGTCCTACCCTTCACCATCTCTCAGGGTCTCTGGGGTGTTCTTGTCTATCTTACCCCATCGCGGGTTCTCTTGGCCTTGGATAAATCCAACGGATCAAATATTACGGCGGGAACTTCGGATGCGATGAGTCTCTCCAGCTTTCAAGTGAAGAGTGAAGCGATGCAGCGAGTCCTAGGTCTTGATAGCAACACGTTCTACTCCTTCTTCCCCCGTGCGAGATCCTTATCGATCGGAAATGTTTTGTTGGGTGGGAAGGATCACATACCACCCGGACTGGGAAACTGGGATAACTCATGCTATCAAAATAGCGTGATACAAGGGATGGCGTCCCTGAAGTCGCTCAAGGACTTTCTCGACCGGAACATGGAGGAGCTGGCAGACCGAACATCATTTTCGACTCACAACGCTTTGAAAGATATCGTCGAGCGTCTGAACAAGCCTTCCAACTACGGGCAGAAGCTATGGATCCCACCCGATTTGAAGTCGATGAGCAGTTGGCAACAGCAGGATGCGCAAGAATACTTCTCGAAGATCGTGGACCAGGTAGACAGGGAAATCTTACAGGCTTCAAGGGGGATGACAAGGAATTTCGGATTAAAGGTTGTTGGGCCGCAGGAACACGTGGTTGGGATCGCATCATCGTCACTGAGCAATCAAGGTCAAAGTGAGGTTATGCAGGTATCAGAGCAGAATTCCTCTTTACGAAATCCTATGGAAGGTCTACTTGCGCAACGAGTGGGCTGTATGAGATGTGGCTGGACTGAGGGTCTATCTCTGATTCCGTTCAATTGTCTTACAGTGCCTCTTGGGAGAAATTGGGAGTACGATATTCGGGACTGTCTGGACGAATACATGACCCTTGAACCTATCGAAGGGGTCGAATGTGCCAAGTGCACTTTACTGCGTACACGAGAGCAGCTCCGTCACTTACTTGGCCAGATATCAGAGGAGACAGATCATGCTAATGGTTCAAGTTCAGCCAAGCTATCTGATGCTCTTAAGAACTCCGCTGAGGCTCGATTGAAGGCGGTTGAAGAGGCCCTTGAAGATGAAGATTTCTCTGAGAAGACTCTCCAAAAGAAATGTCATATTCCTTCCAAGAACCGAATCTCCACAACAAAATCAAGGCAGGCAGTAATCGCCAGGGCGCCGAAGTGCCTCGTGATCCATGTTAACCGGAGCTTATTCGATGAGAATACGGGCGCTCTAAGGAAGAACTACGCGGAGGTTCGATTCCCCAAAACGCTTGACCTAGATGAGTGGTGCTTGGGGACAAGAGCTGCTGTTAAAGGCGAGGATGCTCCAGAGCAATGGATTACTAATCCGCAAGAATCCATGCTTCCTCGGCCAGGGACTAGTGTGGAGGTGCTGGATAGACAGTACGAATTACGCGCTGTCATCACGCATTACGGCCGGCACGAGAATGGTCATTACATATGCTACAGGAAGTACCCCGTTGACATGTTTCCTGCAGCTGTTCCTGAAGCCGTTCTCCAGGCGGATGGAGAGAAGGAAAGGTCTGAACGCTGGTTCCGGCTTAGTGACGATGACGTGCAAATGGTTAGTGAACATGCCGTTTTCTCCCAAGGAGGAGTGTTCATGCTCTTCTACGAAGCCGTGGAGGTTCCAATGCGAAGGTTAGACACTTCTCTGGGCCCGAAGCCGGAGTTGGATGAAAAAGAGCCTCATTTGGCTACTCCTACGCATGACGACCCAGCCAGCGGGTTCACTAGCCCCGGGACGTCAGATCAGGATGAGTATTCATCGAATACGTCAGAGTCTATTGATATGGACATGTCAGTTGAGTCTCGAACGTCAACAGCGTCATCATATTCATCGCCTTCGGAGAAATCTGAACCACATGTGGTCCCGTCTTCTTCTCCATCCACCAGCGATACAACAAGTGATGACGAGGTGGCAGAAATCACACCTACGACGTCGACAGTTATAACTTCATGATGGCTTTATGCTGAGACATCCCGTCACGACTTCTGTGACATGCCAAATCCCAACAGTGATACCCGGGAGAACAACTCCCTCTGTATTCTTTCTCTGTCGTACTCTTACTTTGCATTAGGGAGTGATGGTCAACCCAAACCCATTTAGGGTATTGGATCATTTTCCATATGATTTCGTGCTTTTGGATGACTACATTATCATCCTCACTAGTCCTGGAGAGCAATTGGGCAAACTCTGTTTCATGGGGGAGGTGTACTGTTTTGATTTGATTCGGATTAGGTGTTTGGAGTGATCAGGACCATGTATTATTTATTCCTCGCACGCATTACCTACCTTCTCAGGTATGATCTTTAGCGTCCGGAATCCCGATGTCGGGAACCGCGAATGTAGCAACAGCATAGCATAATACATACCGTTGGTGAGATTTCTCATCATGACCGCTAAACAGTCCTTTTGCTTTATGGATCATGTCCATCCCTCTCTATTATAAATCTAGTATGCAGCAGCAGTATATCTAATCTTTATCCTAAGTACATGTAAACTGCTCTTCCTTTCCAGAAGCGAAGTTTTCTGTACAGTCGACGAAATACCCCATGAACGGAAAAAAAAAGAAAGGAAAATAGGATCAAAGCTGGGAAGTCTCGAAACACACAAACTCTTTTTCTTTTTGGCCGAAAAATTCAATCACCGCTAGAATGTAGTCTATATTCAATATGAAGGAGGTATCCGAATCGAAAATGAAGAACAAAAACAAGAAGAAGTTGATGGCTGGTCAAGGAGTGCAGCATAGAGAATGTTCCAGTCGTATGGATCATTGCGCCTTTGCAGCTGCTTGTGTCTCCGCCAGACTCTTGCCTGAACCACCCCGGAGATAGTCTTCGTGTTCGCCAATCAGCTTGCCGCCCTTGATCCAGCGTTCACGATATGCGTTCCGACGGAGCTCAACCAGCTTGTTGAGGGCAGGCCAGTAGACGGAGTGGTCATATTCGAATTCAACATCGCCGCCAACAGACTTCACGAGTTGCGCTGGTGGGACGTGTTTGCGGAGGTCTTCATTGAACTTGAGCTTTTCTCTCGTGACAGGGTCGATGAATGGGGATATCACTTTGAAGAAGCCCCAGATCACGAAAGGGACTGTGTAGAAGTTAGATCAGCATATGGGACAGCTATATAGCAGGGGAATGGAATAGAAATCAAGAGACAAACTCACCATTTGTAACCAATGCCCGACCCAGTCTTTCGGGGTAATGGTTTTGAAGAATATAAATTGTCTGTTTGCCCTGGCTGATTGTGGCATTCTGTCCGGACTTGGTATCATTAAAATCGACCATCAGGGCCAGGCTCTCTTGGCCCGGGGGCATCAGATCAATCACACGCTCAAGCATGAATACCAGATGCTCAATCTGACGATCGCTCTTCTCTGTGTTTTGTCTGGATGGCACGAGGTATAGACATGGCCGGCCATTAATGTCAAATCCAAGAATGACCTGCTTTCCTGTCTCGTTCTCAATTGAGATGTAATCTGCCGTCAACTTGTTGACACCGTATTCCCGTCTCCAGGCGAGAGTCGAACGCAGGCGAGTAATTGCATCGTTGACGTGCCACTTGGTCGCTCGCAGGTAGCGCAGCAGACATTCTCTGGTGAGGAACATGCGCTCATCTTCCGTAATCGGCTCGGTGGGCGCATTCTTGATTGTTGTTGTCGGGACTGTTGTCCAGCTCGAGACTGTTTTCAGGACTGTTTCATACTTCACTTTCTGGTCCGGGGTAAGCTGTGCCGGCGGGGCAGGGCGCGCATTATCCAGCGGGCGGGCAAATGGCTTCTTAATGACACCATCCGCTGCAGACTGTGGGAATTCCTTTGTGATCTGATCCTCTAAGGAAAGTTGCTGGGTTTTCTGCTGTGCTGGCAGCTTCTCTCCCTGATCGTCAGCAGCAGGAGCTGGCTGCTCCGCCGGTAGGGCTGTAACTGTAGAGTTCGATTTGGAGCTAACTTCAGCTGGAGGGGTAGCATCGCTGGTAGCGGTGGTAGCGGGGACACCGTTCGAAGCTTCCTGAGCAGCGGACATGATGGCCACAATGGTTGTAATGTCGGGAGCACGTTTCGTTTCTATCTAAAAGGGAACACAAAAGTTCCCTGTGCCGTCCGATGTTGTTTTGCTGTCGTAATCACCACGATCGACGGTCCCCCATTTTAATCGCCGCGTTCCGGAGGCCGAGATGACGCTGACTCCGAGACTGTGTTTCTTAACTGGCTGTTAGTGAGTCTTAGTTAATTGAAATTGGTCCGTTTAGGGCCCACCGTCAGTGCGCGCGTTCTGTCCCCCCCGACGCGTGGAGGCGCGTCCAATGTCAATTAAGTCCATCTCGGGTCATTTCAGTATTGCCGACGACATTATCCAGGAAAGATTATTATCGCGCTCCAGACTGTGATACTGAAACCTCAGGAACACATCTTGCAGGAGATTTAATCATTGTCAACCCTAAAACATGGGGGATGTTGTCAACGAGCTCAACGAGCTCTTCGCGTCCTCGTACCCCGACGGACTGCCCAAAGATGTGCTCACAGAACTACAGTCCATCCTGCGCGTGCATTCGATCTCCCCACAGGAATTATTCTACAAATGGGAATCCTACAGTTTGAAGATGGGGGAGGAGACGAAATTGAACCTCGAAACGGTGCGCATGTTCAAACGAGACGTCCAGGATACATTGGAGAGGGAAAGTAAAGGGAAGAATGCGCGGAACACAGAAAAAAGAAGCATAGTTATAGCCACACCCCGTGCCACAGCGAATGCGGATGTATTTGGGATGTAGGTAGTGACAGTTTATTACTATAATCATATGAGTCCAGCTAACAGCCCGAAGGCTAGATGAACTGACTCCAAATACACCACATGGTCGATCGGCGAAGCGAAAATCGGATTTTGGAACTCCCTCGATATCGAAAGCTGTCAAGTCGGAGGTTAATAGATCCCCTCGCGATATTAAAACTCCTCAGAAAGCCACCAATGGTACAATCAATGGACCACAGTATGTAGATACAATTGCTGCGCAGGTAGATGCTAGATGCTGACAGACTCCAGGACGGTTCCTTTCTCTGAGCGTCAGAATCCCGGACAAGTCATCGAGACGCTCAATGCCCATTTATCCATGCCAGATGGACCCGTTGCCCCCTTCCCCGAGCCACGTATCAGACCGACAGCCAATACAGATATGAAAAAGTTCGGATACAAGCCCATGGCAATGCGCCTGTCGGAAGCATCAGAAGTCCTGGATGACCGGATAGACGAATTCATTGCCATTTTCCAGAAACAATACAGCACAGAGGATGTGACCTTCGGAGATGCCGCAACCCAGAGTACAAGCGAAATTATCGCTGTAGGCCGAATCGCTTCGGACAGTTTGGAAGGGAAGCTGAATCCGGCCTCACTCGTTCTCGAGACCTCGCGACGAACAGGTGCAGGTCTGAGGGTCCCCCTGAAAGTCGATTCCTTACCGGCAGTGCAGTTCTTCCCGGGTGAGATTGTTGCAGTCAAGGGTATCAACGCCTCAGGCCAATACTTCTCTGTGAAGGAAGTCCTACCAATCCCTCTACTTCCCCCAGCCGCGTCGACACCTGCAACGCTAGAGGGGATAAACGAGCGGCTGGGAGGTACTGACTCTAATCAACCGCTGAACATTCTGATTTCTTCAGGGCCATACACTGCCGATGACAATCTCGAGTTTGAGCCCCTGAAGGAACTTTGCCAGAAGGCTGCCGACCAATGCGCAGATGGCTTGATCTTGATGGGACCTTTCCTAGACATAGAACACCCGTTGGTCGCATCTGGAGACTTTGATCTTCCCGAAGTGAAAGGATACGATCCAGACACCGCAACTCTTGCAACCGTCTTTCGTCATTGCGTTACGAGTTCACTGCAGCGCCTTGTTTCCGCCGTTCCCAGCATCACCATTATCATGGTTCCCTCAGTACGAGATGCAGTGAGCAAGCATGTGTCCTGGCCGCAGGAACAGCTACCGAAAAAGGAGTTGGGTCTGCCCAAGCAGGTTCGCATGGTGTCGAACCCTGTGACTCTATCTCTCAATGAGACCGTCATTGGAATGTGTTCTCATGATGTTTTGTATGAGCTAAGAAGAGAGGAAGTTCTCAGCGGGCGACCAAAGGAGGGTAATCTGTTGACTAGACTGCCCAAATACTTGATCGAGCAGCGACATTTTGCTCCCGTTTTCCCACCCACCTCGCGAGAGCATCTGCCAAAATCGGGAGTTGAAGGAGGATTGGCCACAGGACCAATGCTAGATCTGAGCTACTTCAAACTCGGAGAATGGTGGAATGTACGACCAGATGTGTTGATCACGCCCAGTCTGCTACCACCGTTTGTCAAAGTAGGTGGCTTCCATAATTCCATTTAAACACGACGATTAATAACTAACATAGTTTCATATAGGTCGTCGACAGCGTTCTCGTCATCAATCCCGGAACCATATCGAAACGCCGCGCCGCGGGAACATTTGCGCAGCTCGCTATTCATCCGCGAACTATGACGGATGAAGAACGCGATGAGAAGCAACTAAGTCACAAGATCTTCGAACGGGCCCGAGTTGATGTAGTCCGGATTTGATTTTGATACCTTCCATGTACGCATTACGGGATTAGGAAATGACGGCGTTGGTTGAATAGGTATACTCGCAGGAGAGCTGCTTAGAGCATAGTTTATGTCTCTCTCTAGTCTTGAATCATGAAACTAAATCTATGACGATTGATAATATTCCAAACTCCCAACTCCATCGCTGAAAGCAAAAAGTAATAGCCCCATACAATACCACACGACAGTCAACTACCGTAAACAAACGACCCTCCTTCCACCCATCAACGCCCCCGCCTGCTTCACCCTCCCAGGCTGGTTCCACCTCTTCACTGCCTCCCCTGCTACCCCTACACCTCCTCTTCCTCTACCATTCACCAACTCCTCGAGCCCAAGATCCCTCCAGACCGCCTCCCTCCTATTCTCCATCGCGCGCGTAATTCCAAACGCGGCATGCTGATCCGGCACGACATCATCCTCATCTTCCGGATTAAGCGGCTGATATTGCGGGAGCACATAGATATCCTCGATGGGCAAGAAAGATGGGACGGTCGTGGGGCCTGAGGCCGTCGAGCCGTACGTTACGCCTGATGCGGCTTGGGGGTGGGTATGGGAGGATTGGAGAGCGATGTTAGTGTAGAGAGAGGTGTGTGGGCGTGTGAAGTCTTCGAAGAAGTCGGCGAGACGGGGGTGGTGCATGTGGATATGGGTTGGGGAGGAATCTTTAGACTGTTGTTTTGGAAGAGAGTCAGTTGGTTGGGTTGTTTGTGGTTGGGATTGGAAAAGGAGAGATGAAGTACCATTTTGAGATGTTAGTGGGTATATTGACTGTGTTGATGCTTGATCTATTTTGGAGAGGAAAGGAAATCAATCAGTTGATATGACTCCGGTTCGTATGCCGTGGTTTGATTGCTGCTCGATACGCAATGCTCAAGGATGATCTCAGGCAAAGTATGAGGATAACCGACGGTCAAATAAGGTGTATTTTCCGAAACCTCGTTGACTGTGACGTCACGGAAAACAGATAAGATAATATTATGCCAAAGACAGCTTCAAGTCAAGTGAAAGACCTTTGAAGGTAGTATGCATCGTACCAACCCGCGCGAATCACATCCAAACAGTTGCGGAGAGACAGTCGTTCTGCCACTGCTTTCCGCCTGTGAGGCTCGCTGTTCCTACCGCCTTCCTGCATAGGAATCAGGTCACGCCGACTTCAACCCCGCATGCGATATGCAGGTCAGGTGTGCCTTACCTGGCGTCTTGACAGGGATGGATACATTGATTCTTGGCTAGATCATAAGCTTGTGGAGACTGCATTTGGATAGCATTCTACATTGGATGACATTCCATCCGTCTTAAGAGTGAAAGTGAACAAATTGTGGTAACCCCCGAAATGGCCTCGATTAAAATCGACTGTCTACCGCCACAGTAGCTAGGTACATATGGAAGGCCTAACCCGTTTTCTATCCAGGATTTCTCAACGACCATTCCAGTATCTTCCGCATGTCGGCCAGCTATCTGCCTGTACCTCACGATTAGGTAACTCTCCCTCGGTTCAATATTAGCTAGATCCTTCAAGATATATCACCCGAATTCCCAGCCAGCGAAGCGCCGCGCTGCTAACTTTTCCGATCCGCTCATAAGAAATGCATAACCCGAAATCCCAACGCCCTCTATGGTCTGGTAAAGTGTAGCTCTGTTCGGAATGGGGGTTCGTTCTCTGCAGGATACTTCAACCCCCTTGGTGAATTAGTAGTGGTGCAACACTGCACCTTCTAGTATGTTGTTCGCTGCGTGTTCCGAACTGTGGTGCCCCACGACATTGCGCGGTTATGGGGCTTTTGCGAGTATCATTTTCTGACCCGTCAAGGGCGATTAGTGCTTAGAAGTGTACGAGCACTCAGTTCACGAGTTGGTGCTCATCCGGTGCACGATTGGCACCGCGCTTGGCGGCAGACTACCCATTTCCGTAATAACCATGTCAACATACTCTGCCGGAGTGACATCGTATAAGATGTTGAGCAGCTGTAAGTTTGGTGTTTCCTTCCAATTCTTGAGCGGGGAGTTGGAGGTTTTACTGAGGAGTGAGTTCGCTGAGTTCTCGATATTGGCGCTACCACTGCTCGCCTTACCCTGCTTTCCCTGTTTCTGTTCAGGAGGAGCACCCTTCGGGTCTGGAAGGCCAGTGACTTGGGTAGGTGGGTCGACAGGCACTAGCTCATCTGCATCTGCGATTTCATTCACGACAATGCTGTCCAGAGCCACGCGATCGGTAAACTTCACCGTCTCGCAGCACACAATAACAGGGATCTCTGCACCACCGGAACGCTCCTTGGCAGACATGGCGACGAGAGCTGTTCCAACACGCGAGTATAATCTTCCGTTTCCAGTCATAGCGTGCGCACCCAGGAAGACCTTGGTGGCATCCTTGATGGCATGGCTAATACCATGAGTGAGCGAGTACTGCACCTCTAGACCTGCATTGGCTAGTGCTCTGGCGAGATTCTTGCCCTCAAACAGGGGGCGTGAGTCGATAATGGAGACGCGGAATTTCTTGCCTTGCTGGTGCGCCGTGATAAGAGTCTGTTTGACGATCGAGCTTCCGGCAAATGTGACAATCACGTCACCATCTTGAATCTTCTCTGCAGATTTGCTGGCAATTACTTGATCCGCCAAAGTAATCTTTTCACGAATGAAGTTGTCGATAAAGTCACATAAGTTGGTCTTGGCCGTGGCCTCCGGGACAGCCGGGTCGATAGAAGAAATCGACAGCTTCAAAGCACGGATAGCATTTCCCTGACTTATAGATAGCGGACGGCAAGTTGAGAGGTAGGTAATCTGGTGAGACAGGTGCGTCATCAAATGACGAGCCAGGGAGGTGCCCACAGGGGTAGTATAGGATTCGATCACCTATGGACAAAAGAATTAGCAACAGAAAACGTATATGATGAGACTCGATTCGGTGGACGAGAATATAAACATACCCGCTTGAAAGCCAGCAGTGTCGCGACACATCGTGCACTGCTGCCGCAGATGACATAGTCCCTCATCTGCAAACCCAAGGCCAGCACAGCGGGGTGGACTTCTTTTCCAACACCAGCAATTGTCGTTCGTCTTTGCTGTCCGTAGAGGTGTCCAAAGACAGAAACAATCTTATCCTCCTTCTTCTGCTCCGCAGCCGCAGCCTGAGTAGAACCCCGCCGAGGGGGTTGTTGTCTCGGACCCTTCTGTGATTGCGCAGCTGCATTATCTTTCCCACCACCAGGCTGGCCTTTCTTTGGAGTAGCCTGTACCTGAGGGGGGGCGCCAGCACCACCTGCTTGTTCTCTTTCCTGCTTTTCCCTCGCTCGTCGGGCTGCCTTTTCAGCCTTTGCCTTTTTCTTCAGTTCCGCGCCCGTCGGCTTCTCGGGAGCACCAACAGCCCCTCCCTCCGCAGAGGCTTCTGTTGGCTTTTGCTGTTTCGCGGGCTTAGATCCTCCGTTCATTTCTTTCGGTTTTTTAGAAGGTTGTTGCTGCTTCTGTTGCTGTTCTTGTTGCGACTTTTCCTGCTTCGGCACTTCCGTCGGCTTTGGCTCGACAGGCGTTGCAGGGGCAGGGGCTGCGGTCGGAGATGCGGAATTTACCGCAGGGTCTGTAGAATTCGACATGCCTGATAGAGTCTGTAGAGGGATTGTTCGGACGTCGAGCGGGGCATTGGATTGTTCGGGGTATAATGGTGGTTGCGTTTGTGGTTGTGGGGAGAGGGTAGTTTGACTCACGCGGTTATGATGCCACCAGCGGGAGCGGGAGAAGAACGCTGCGAGCGATGCAGGGCCGAACGGCAACGGCCAGAGCCCCATACTTTTTACTCCTGCAGCGGTTGAGCCCTAACTGGTCTAACGGGGAGTGGCTTGACATGAATGATCGACTCTGCATCGCTGGAGTGCAGAACTAGAGGGGGTTGTTACTTTTGTGATTTTTGATAATTTTCACAGCTAGGCGATATTTATATCGCTTGAAAAGGCTACATGCAGCATGCCTGGTCTGAAATTCCCTATTAGGCAGCAAATCACGCTGGCAATTCTCAGCCTCGCCGCCCTCAATGTCAACGAACCATCATGCTGTACTTTGGGGGCGGTGTCGATTCACCAGAAATAGAAAATTAGATTCAATCTCCATTCATCAATTCATCATTCATTGGGGAAGGGGAAAAAACTTCTGTACATAATAAGCCATGTTTCCGAGGGGCGCCTCGGTCAAGAACATGACATTCGATAAATCGGGGTATTGATCAAGAATGAAAGCTTTCCTCCGTGACACCTGAAACCCATCCCAAACAGTATTTATCTGCTGTCAAAAGGAAACCCAACACCGTGATCCAGACTCCTGTGCTATCTCTAATGATTGTTGCTCGTACTACTGCTCCATATCCTTTAGATCATTTCCGAACATGGCACTCAGGCGCATGGACCAACAATCGGTGTATCAGTGGTTGATGCGGACTTCGTTCAAGGCGCGGCGTCTGCGAGCCTCGTGCTGCTTGATGATGCCAAAACGTTCGTGGTCCGCGGCCAATTTTCTCTTGAAAAGAGTCAGGTCATTCAAAATGTCTTCCATACTGGCCTGCATTTCCTGCGCCTCAACATGACCAGCCTCCAGCTCGATAGTGTTGTCTTCCTCCCAGATGAGATCAGGTTCAGGCTGCAACTCAGGAGAGGGTGTAGGGCTATCACGTTCGCTTTCTGTCGTGGGACTGTGGTCTTCCTGCTCTGGAACAGATCCCAAGCTACTCTGACGTCTCTCAGTGATGATGGGAATGGGGTTCTTGAGGCTGTCGAGGGCCAACTTGAGGTGAATGCGAAGCGCCTCATTCTCTGTCTGGAGCTGTCGGATCTTGCAGTCCGCCACCATCTTGGTCTCTTCCATCAAACGCTGCATCTTCTCAACCTTCTGCTGATACTCCTCTAGTTTCTCGTTCTGCGCTTCACTCTCACGCTTATTTGCCGTGGCCTGGCTCAAATTGAGCTGCAGGGTGCGGATGGTATCAGCCATCTGTTCAATCTGCGCATCACGTTCCGCCGCCGACACATGATCTTGGTTTACGATCGCACGTGTACGAATATTCTTGGCCTGGTCGGCATAACGAAGGGTTGAGAGCGTTTCCTCATAGTCTGATGGAGATATACACGCAATCATTGCCGTCTTGGAGTTCCCACCCAAGCTGTCCTTCAGCAGCCACGTGAGGATAGAGTCACGGTACGGCACCACATCCTTGCTCTTCTTTTTACTCGGGCGGTGTTGCTTCGGATCCGCTAGCGCTGCAATGACCCTTCCGAGAGTGGTCAGCGATTTGTTAATGTTCGAACCCTCGCGAAGTCTCTGGCCGGTGGCCTCTGTAGCCTTAGCACGTTCAGATCCAGCAAGGTCAACGAGTCTAATACGGGCAGTCCTTTCAGTGGTTTCATCGGTGGAGATATCGTGATGGATCTGCTTCAGCATGATGGTGAAAACCGCATGGGACCGCGATGATGTATCATTCATCTTCGTGCTGGCAATAGTGCGAGAGGAATCACCCTTCCTCATATACTTCATAATTTCCGCAAAGCTTCTAACAGGAACCTCAGTTAGGTCCTTGACGTACGGCCCATCAGTGGGCGATTCGCGAATCTTCAGGTAGTAAGGTGTGTCAGTGCGCGGGACGAGCAAGTCACGCACGTGTTCGTTGTACACCTCGAAGTACGAAACGCGAACGTTGTAGCTGATGTCTGGACATTCGGAGTTTTCGATACGCTGGAAGAGGTCTTCACAGGTACGAGGAATCAAGCCGGGTTGCTCAGGCGTTCCCATCATGGTGTAACTTTTTCCGGAACCTGTTTGACCATATGCGAAGATACAGGTGTGGTATCCTTCAAAGTTATGGTCCAGGAATTCTTCTCCCAGGCAGTTGTACACGTCTTCCTGGTGCGCATAATGTTCATCGACCTCGTCATGCGACCAAAAGGAATTGTCAAATGTGAAGGACTTGTCTTCGAGTATCTTTCCGCGCGCCTGCGATTTCGGTTTGCCTGCATCAGCAGGATCCGGCTTTGGAGCTAGAAGCGTGGTGGTCTGGGTGTGTGGATCCATCGAAATCAGACATTCTGCGTCGCGATCGAGCTCTGTTTGAAACAGTGTCCTAGTCAGCCTGTCGCCAATTGATACATTCCTACCTGTTCTCATGCGCTATCCAACAGACCAAATGTATGTAACAAGAAAGACATACCTCTTGGCAGGAATTTCCTGACTCTCACAACAACACGCACATTACCTCCAGGGGTCGGGCTGGAGACACCATCGTGACGTCCTACAGAGACCACTACACTCTCCCTGGACCTCAATGACGGACTTGAAGCCGACGATGTGAAATTTGAAGCAGATGCGCTCGAAGAGATACTAGTCGGAGCAGTGTTGCCGCTGAGCATAGTCGATCCTGCACTCGAGACGGACGACTGAGAGCCAGGGCCACTCCCATGACTGGGACTGTAGAAGCGCGAATCCAGCGCCATATTTTCACTGTACTCCCGCAACATCCGTTGACACTCAGCGACTAGCTCCCGTTGACGATGAAGAAGTTGATGGTACATACACGCATAGGAGGGAAGAAACGAAGTTGTAGAATTTCGAATGAGTGAGAAGAAACGAAGTTTCAGGCAGCTGCAGTACTCAAGCTGGTATCTGCAACAAGAAGGTCGCACAGCGTCGTTGATGTCGTTTGTTTGCGATGTCCTCTGTTGGTTGACGCGGCGATAAAGGTCAGCCCTCTTCCGCGACAGAACGCACTGAGCCCACTTCCCCGCAGAGTGCGTAAGGGAAATTCCGCATTAACTTACCAGGAACAATCGGGTTCTTTATCCTGAACCTCCAGGCTCACAACCTGGGATTCCAGATGTTGTAAACTGTGATTTTCGTCTTCTATCCTGGCTGTATGCAGGAACTGTTGTCCTTCGTTATGGTTTTGCTGGAATGAGTTTAGGTGCTTTTGGAAGGTAAGCAAGTGCGGCCATTAAGGTTTGGTGCAATCGCGTGGTTGGTGCATTTGGCCCAGGAGTGTTATCATTGCTAGTGGGGATCTGGCCTTGGACTGGCTTGGAACTTTCCTTCACACTTTAGACCCCTGGATAGTTCTAGGCTAGTTGGGTAGACCTCACTTTGTTGCTATGGCGATCTCCAGCCCTGTCGCAACCCTGCGAAGACCCAAACGTACCGAGTGTTCCGCACCCAATGAAAATAAATTAGAATCATAGATTTTGGGAAATAAAACGAATTATCGATGTAGCTACATCATTTTCCCATATGGTCAAAAAAACTATGCAGAAATCTCTTAGTAAATAGTCGTGAGGGTCCTATCTGCATAACGTCTGTGCGGCTCCCCTCTCGGGCTTGTATACACGCGACAGATGGGGGCGCCAAAGTGACGTGGACCAGCTTCAGCACAAACTATCACATGTCTTGCAGTGTGAATACTAGTCGCACAAAGAGTGCGGTAATTAGCAAAACGGTCGGTCTAGAATCTCATATTTTACAGTGAATAATAAGACAGAAAGCGGGGGTGGCGATTGCTTAGGTTTCTGCACGATTGTTTGCTCACATACCTTTCACTGATGACTCGGGAGAAGGAAGTGGGACAATAATATTGTGATAAGAGATTAGGGGCTTCGTATATAGATTAGACATGTCTACCTATCGCATAATTGGTGTGTCGGGAAATAAGCTCTAATAGATATAATGCAAGTATACATGAGATGCTCTAAAAATAATATGGAATCATGCGAGTCCCTTAAGTAATAGTTCCTGTCCGACCTCCTTGAGGAGAAACTCATCTTTCAGCGCGGGGATCTTGCTCTTGGCTTGAACTGTCTCAGCAATTCCCATTGCTTTGCACAGATCAATCACTTCGCCGTCGAGCGGTGCTTCGTATACGAAGAGGCCTAACGCAAAGAGTAAGCCATGGAAAGCCTCAACGCTTTCTTCCTCCGTCCCGATCGCCTCGAGTAGTGAAGCGACTAACTCGACTTGATCTGCATCTGAGAATTTCTCAGGTCGACCTTCGAACCGCTCGTTATGGTTGAATGCAGCTAGGTTGTATGCCAGTGAAGCCGCCACGACGCGGAGATTAGTGTGGCTGTCGAGGAGACAACCGGTTAGGAGTCGGATGCATGTCTCTCGGAGAGGTTGATAGAAAGCGATCTGTTCAGGATAAAGAGGTGTAGTGAACAGATTACAGGAGAGCTGAAGCATAACGATTCGTAGGTTATAGGGGCATGAAGAGAGGTCATTGGATCGTGAAAGGAGAGTCAGGACAGTCTTGTGCTGAGGTTCCTCGGCAAAGAAGCCGCTCACGCGGGGATCGAGGAAGGCTAAACGCATCAAGTCGATAAAAGCAAAGTGGATATCGAATGGCATGTTAGGATACGTTGATTGAATGAATGCGGCGAGGGATGAAAGGTTGGGAATAGGAGTTTCCGCGGGAATATTCGACGTTCTGGCTTTGACAAAGTCCACAATAGATCGGACAGTTGGGTCTTCCCCTTGAGATCCAATCTTCTGCAGAAGCTTCTCAAGAGGGGGCATCTTCTTGTATGTGACATAGTTGGCGAGTTTCCTCTGGAAACTGGGAAGTCTCAGCTGCGTGTGAGGATGAGGTGGGTGGGCCATCTGAATGAGCATCCGGACATTCCCTCGGAGTTGGCTTGGGTTGGCACCGCTCCATTGATTCTCTTTTTGGCCCTTCAAGAAGGTTATAAATGTCGGAGTTGCGCGTACGCCGTACTTCATGCTCACATCGCGCGCATAATTGAGGTCGACTTTTATCAAGACGGCCTTATCTTCTGCCTCCTCGGCCAGCTCTTCGTATGTAGGATAACAAACTTTGCACGGCGCACATGTGGAGGATGTGAAAAATATCACAGCACATGAGTCCTTTGCGCTGGACAATTGTTCTTCTAAATCTCTCAAGTTGCTCACATTGCGGACTTGCCCCTTGGGAGGTAATGCCTTCTCTGCAGTTAGGCCCTGGGGTAGTGCCGGCGGAACTGTTGGAGCTGCCGGAGCCGGGACTTCTTGTCCAGTTGGAACTTGTGTAACTCCACGTAGTGCCGACTCTAGCTGTGGTCTCAACATTTGTCCGAACGGTGTGTTTAGGAACGTTTGGGGAAGACTGCTTATGCGCTCTGGAATGCCCTTGCCGACAAGAAACATCGACAGGTCCTGTGTAAAATTATTACAATTATGTAGGAAAAGGTCATACGACTATAGATACTCGATGTTAGTGAATTGTACCGATATTTTACGATATGAATGATTGGCAAGGCAAGTACGGTACCTCTGGTGTATAAACTTCAGCTAAAGAGTTGACATATTCCTGTATCACCTCGTCTGGCAGCTCTGTTCGGCCCATATGTAGGGTCTCCATGGGTTGACCATGGTGGGTAGTGCCCGGTACGGTCTTCTGTATGCCATGTCCAAAGAAATATTCCACGCCGCCGAATACAAGAGAAGTGTGGTAGACGGCGTCAATCTGGACTCCGGTCAAAGGGAGCGAATACTGCAGTCGCGTTAGAGAACGGTTCAACCGGTTCAGCTGGATGGTTAGACAGCACATACTGCCCGAGCAAGACCCTATTACGACTGTTAGTGAGCAGCTCTTCAAAATGATGTATGCGACTCCACCTTCGAGAGGTCGTAAATGTACAGCTCGACATCCATGGCGATGGAACACAGAATGGTTGAGATTCTATAGCAAGGACGATGTTGGATTAGAATTACATATATGACCCATTTAACGAGAAATATGCGAAGAAAATTGAAAGGGACTGGTATAAAGTAACAAAAGTTCGTATTTAGTATACGCAGCGATGCTGCCTTAGCCTGCGACAAGGCACCGAGAACCGTCACGTCAGCGTTTCCACGAGCTACTAGATCGGCCAAGGCCGCGGAGTATCGCGACGCTAAACCTGTCGCAGCTCCACCGACCAACTCTTTGCTCGGCACTTGAGACAAAGACAACGAAGATCAGATGTCGCAATGAAATAATAGTCTTCTTTTTCCGGCCAGAAATTTAGAGCGAAATGGTATGTTTCTTCTAGTTAGCCTTGCGACCTATAACTTACGGTCCGTTTTCTCGTAGCCTCCGAAGCGCCGTCGCGGAGGAACGGCCGCAGCACCAGCTCCAAGAAAAAGCAGACAGTCCAGGCTCGCGAAGGAAAACAATATCACTGCTGAGGAAGAGAACGAAATTAAGGAAGCTTTTCATCTCTTTTCAACAGTCAATGCGGAGTTCGAAGACGAGAAGGAAGGCGTGATCCGCACTCAAGATGTACGAAGAGCTCTTGTGTAAGTCTTCTAGATTGCGGGGCTAGTCGCGATATCGTGCTCATCGGTAGAGTCTTAAGATAAATGCACTAACTTATAAATATAGAGCTCTTGGCCTTCCCTCCTCTAATTCCCAAGAACTGTCCTCTATTCTAGCCGCCATTGATCCCACCTCGACCGGTTTCGTTCCCTATGGTCCCTTCCTATCCGTTGCTGCCGCAAAATTGCATGCTCGTGGAGACGACGCTCTCGATGCTGAGGTCGAAGCGGCCTTTCGATTATTCACACGCGGCACCGATGGCCCTATCACTCTTGGACACTTGCGCCGGATCGCTCGTGACTTGAAAGAAGATAACGTTGGCGACGAATTACTGAAGGACATGATTAGAGAAGCCAATGGCGGAACGAGCATAAATGAGGGTGTAACACTTGAACAGTTTCGCGATGTGATGGCCAGAGCTGGCGTGTTTTGATAAGATCATGCTTAAGGTGTTGATGAGTTTGCGGAAAGGCGTCTTCTCTTCTAGAGTGGGGAGTTATCGGGTTGGCATACATTTCCTTTGCGGGTAATGGGTTATACAGGTCTTAAGGCACACGGTCCGAACATATTTATGTCATGAATGATGATACCAAATTTCTACAGTAACATTCTTTTCCTGACTAGTGTATCTGAATTCATTTAGAAATGTCCCAGGCTGCCTAATAGGGCTTGAAATACTCCTTTCATGATGTTTTCCCGTATCACATCTATTGTCACTATTCTTATTGCCTTTCTTGGGATGTTGATCTCTCTAGGAACTCCTGAGAGGCAATAACCGACTCGTTCTTGAGAGCTCGGAGGTTATATTGGCACAGAAACACTTTGAAAAGGCTGAGCATGGGTCCCACACCAAATACTCGTTGAAGACTCTTTCGTCACTTTTCTCAGACTAGAAGATCTACGTCTTGGGTTTCTGGAATAATCTTTTCTGGAATTCAGAAACATCTACACGAGGAGTATATTTACTTTGACTGAAGAGTTTGAAGAGGTTTAGTGCACCAAATATCAGTAATCTCTCCACGATTGTTTCAGCATAAGTGACGTTTTACGTTTTATTTATTGCGTTCGGTTCAGACCTGTTTCTTGAATACGCCCCAGCTATCATACTTGCACAGGTCTACAACAGTATCGGTATCATAATCATCATGATCTGGAAGGTTACCAAAAATCCGCAAAAAAGTTCGCATTCAACATGACTTCTGCCGGAAATGCAATGACTTCAATCCTCTATAGTTGGACGAATGATATTATAAGACATCACACTAGCCAATGAGCAACGGCGCTGATCAATAATCAATGTGCTCGGTCAGTCCTCAACCGTATGGACCTATCTCCTCGCCTACCCAACATTTGATGCCCTGAAATTCCCTAAATGGTATTCTTTCTCACTGGCATGCGCGGTTTCTGGGAGTGAATAAATGTGTAACGAAATAAATAGTCTATTGTACTGAAAGTTTAGAATAACGCAAGGGAGAGCGGCTAAAAAATATTTTATAAAGAAAAATGTCTAGAGCCATCTACAAATTTAAAATAGCGAAGAGGATATATATCTGTATAGCTCATTAGATATATAGAGGATTATCTGCAAGATAACTTAACTGTCTGGTCTAGATTTATGCCAGCACTTCCCACACAGACTTCTGAACTCGTTTCATTTTTCAAAGTGAGATGCACGATAAGCTCTCCAGGTATGTACTCAGAAATAGTATCAGATGTATATCAAATATGGTTTTCTTCTGGGCCCCACAGCCAAGACACTAGCCATGAAATTAGGTGGACATACCAGAACGGTTACTGTTCATGTATATGAAGGCTATGTGTGGGTTAATAACATTTTTGAAGCTCTGGCTTACTTAACAGCTTCAGCTACTTTGAGTACTAGATATGCTTTCCCACAAACTAAAGATAGGACCACGTGCGGGTTATTGAATTTCATTTCCCCCCGTCACGAAATCCTTGAAACTAGCTCATCTCGATTTTATTATATAGATTCATGGCTCTGATGTTCTGCAATGGTAATCCCCATAGCTTTGAGACTGGTAGCATTGGCATTATCCTTAATTTAGATGTGGAGTTGTTCTCTTCGACGTTTGTTGCCAGCGGCACTCGTTCATGCCCCGCCACCCCGCCTAGGTAAATTTTATCAAACTTTGATAAGATCAGAAAAAAAAGATCTCGGGTCGGACCCTCGCAACGCGACCATTTTCAACCACTTACCGCTTTGCCTCTGCGACATCTTCAATAAACAATACTATTTCATTATGGCACCCTCTGCAATTGATGTCAGTATCGAGGGCGTCGACCCTACGGTCCTCGCGCTCCGCAAGACTCTCACGTCAGAGTCGGAGCCTCTCGCGCGCCGCTTTCGTGCCCTTTTCTCACTGAAGCACCTTGCCTGTCTGCAGCCCCCGAACGAGAAGACTGTACCAGCTATCCAGGCGATCGCGGCAGGATTTTCTTCTTCTTCAGAACTTCTGAAGCATGAGCTTGCATACTGTCTTGGCCAGTCGAAGAATCCTAACTCTGTCCCGTACCTTGAGCAAGCCCTGAGGGATACTCAGGAGGATACTATGTGCCGACACGAGGCGGCGGAGGCTCTCGGCGCCTTGGGCTATGAAGAAAGCTTGGATCTCCTAAAGAGGCTACGAGACGACAGCAATGAGTCGGACGTGATTAGAGAGACCTGTGACATTGCTGTTGACAGGATTATCTGGGAGAATTCTGAAGAGAGAAAGGCCGAGAAACTGAAGCAGAGGTACGTTGTATTTTATCTCTATTTCATTTTAGAGCAACATGGCCAACATATAGGTTTCTCATGCAACAGTGACTTTGCTTCTATTGATCCTGCTCCACCACTCCCGATGGCATCTAAGGAGTTCTCCATTCCCGAACTCGAGCAGACGCTACTCGACACGAACCTCCCTCTTTTCAAGAGATATCGCGCCATGTTCGCACTCCGCGACCTTGCATCTCCTCCCGATCTTCCAACCGCTGTTCCTGCAGTCCACGCCCTCGCAAAGGGGCTGCACGACCCCTCCGCACTATTCCGCCACGAAATCGCGTTTGTGTTTGGACAGCTCTGTCATCCAGCCTCAATTCCAAGCCTGACGGCCACACTGAGCAATCACGATGAAGTTGGTATGGTCCGACACGAAGCTGCTGAAGCTCTCGGAAGCTTGGGTGACGAAGAAGGTGTGGAGGACACTTTGAGAAAGTTCCTGAATGACCCCGAGCAGGTCGTGAGGGATAGCGTTATTGTCGCTCTTGACATGGCGGAGTATGAGAAGAACGGAGAAATGGAATATGCGCTGCTTCCTGACACAGCGGTATCTGCAGCCTGATTTGTCGCAAAGTTTCCGGCGTTGGTGCGGATAGTTGGTTTCCACTTCCTCGAGCTTGTAAAGGTTGATTTGAATTTACGTATATAAAAGCACTCCGCTTAGTTTTGTACAGTTTCCCTAGAGAGCATATTAGCATGGCTGAAATGAAGAGAAAATTACCATGACTGGCATACTTGTATCCGCAAACGCAGGAGTAGAAGATCGTGCTTCCTTCGTCTGCACTACGCAATTGGACACTGGTGTAGAACATCTCTTTCCTTCCACATCTTTCACATGTTCTCTGGGCGACGGCTTCCGTCTTTCTGTCTTCAGTTGTCAAGGTCTGCACTGCGGATCTCTTCGCGCGGAGGGCGGAGGGGAAGGCATTCGGTTTCGATTCGGAGATGATAGTCTTCGGAACGATATCTGTCGGGGGAATGAGCTGATTTGACCTCGTGATCTCTCTAAAAGTGAGAGAAACTCACCTCTGTTTCGTGCTCCACAGACATCACAGACAAGAATGGCATTCTCGTCTCCTCGTGATTCCTGCAGAAGATTTCCGCAGTCAGTGCAGAAAATAAGTGATCCAATAGCTGACATTGTGAGTGTACAATCGCGTAGGAATTTTTGGCAGGTTGAAGCCTTTCCTCGAGGATTTTCTACGTCAGCAAACTGAATGCGCTACTGCCAGTCGTATGAACTTTGATCTTGAAGATCGAGCATAATTTTTTTTTCTTCGGAAAGGATTTGCACGGACCGAGAGAGCGGGAGCCAAGCTGGGCGGTGGAGAAAGAATGAGCGGCAAAGAATCACGCTTGCAATGCACGGCGCGCTTAACGAGCGGGTGCCTGACATCGCATCCAGCGTTCGCGGAGACTATTTCGAGGGGAAGAGCACTCAGTGCCCATGACAATGTTTTCTCAGCTTGCAGTTCCTCATGGCCTTGTCTATGAGCGGGAACCGCTTCTTTCACTTCACTAACCTCCCCTCTACCAGTTCAACTCCGTGACAGGGACAGACGTCATGGACCAGATCCGTCATCCGGCGGTCCAGGTGGTCATCAATGGCCATCCGCAGGCCACAGCTCATGGCCATGGAATGGTAAATGGCACAGGGCAGCGCCTTGTACGGCCTTTATCAGTTGATGAGGCACTGCGGTATTCTCCCATGAGCAGTGCTCCTGTCTTTGGTCTAGGTTCGTCTGATGACACCCCGATATAGTAGTCGAGTCTTTTCACTGATGAATATTGCCTAATAGATTGTATCCTCCGTCCTGACGTTGGCCGTTCCTCTACCACTGCTGCGGTTGGTCATGACCGCTCCGCCCGCAGCATCTTACATGACCTTGATAATGAGACTCGCTCTGGGTCCGAGTCCACTCGCCTAGAAACGGCACGGGAATATCTGCAGCAATTGTTGGATGGGGACCAGTTGACTGAATTGTAAGCCATATGTATCTGTAGCGCTTATTTAGTTGCTCACGATGTCTATAGCAAGTTCAAACTCCCAGCTGGAACCGCAACCCGAAGTACCCTATCACCCACTTCTTCAAACACTCAATCTGTGGGCCTGAGTATTCTAGGGCCGTTCGCGAGGATGATGTTGGACTCAACAGATATCGCCTTTCGGTGTAAGCTTCTCCTCAAATGTCAAAATCTTATAATGTTTCTGACTGAATATAGACCCTACGCCTACAACGCCCAGCTCGAAGTCGAAAGATGGACCTCGTTCTCAAAAGTCCCTACCTACACCAGTGTCAACATCGAGAATATCATCCTCATCTAACGAGCAAGCATTCATTCAAAACAATTCTGCGGGCGTTCTCTATCCGAAAGAGGAGTCTCCCCTTAAACCTACTGTGATCGTTCCTCCTCTTCCACCGTCATCTCAACATACAGAATACGAACCACTTCCTGAACCGAGCCCCTCTAAAAAGAGAAAACTGAACTCTGATGTCACTGATAATCTTAGGGCGATACGTTTGAAGGACCAGAAAGAGGAAGCAGATGCTGCCTTGTTGAAGTTACAGGATATCCTACATGAGATATTCGAGGCTGAAGATCGGCTTGAGCCCGATACTTCATCGTTAACTGCGACTCCAGGTTTGAATGCGATCTTCAAGACAACAAATTCACTCGAGGTGAACGGGTTCATCCTCAGCTCCGAGGTGCACAGTCGGCTTCAGAAAGCTATGCAAAAGGTGGTGGGATTTGGGAGGTTGCAGGATATCCCTTCTGAATACCTGACACGGATCCAGAAATTGTGTGAGGGGCCTATAAGCTCCGCTCAGGCAGCAGATCTGAAGTTAGATGATCCTTCCAACGATTCAGAATCTCAAGAATGGTTGAAAAGACTTGAGGATATGCACAACGCACTTCTGGCGACCAATACCCTATTGCAAACCATGTCTGGAGGCAGAAGCGAAAGGGATCTATGTCCAGAAGAACTTGTGCAGGCAATCCCTGGGGTTCTGAATCAGATCTTTGACAATTGTATCATTCCCGCCGTTGAGTCGCGGTCGGGTGGTAAAAACTCACAATACTTCGAATTCTTCTCTTCACATAGACAGATCATCGGAAGTCTTACCCACCAAACTAAGAAAGTGCTGGCTTTATTGGCGAAGTTCCTTTCTAGAATAGATGTCTCTGAAGGCACTATCACCGCAACGGAGTTCCTCGCAGCTAAATTGATTTTTGTGGAAAACGCTCATAATGACAAAGAATCCGCTGTTGGCCACCAGAAATACGAGAGTGTGCGCCGCGGAGCGATGGATGTCCTTGCTAAGATATTCTCAAAGTATCCGCCACAGCGTCCGTACATTCTCGATGAAATTCTTGTCTCACTAGAGAAGCTGCCCTCCACACGTCAAAATGCCAGGCAATTTAAGCTCATAGACGGCAAGAACATTCAGTTTCTCACAGCTTTGGTGTTGCAACTTGTCCAAACTACTGCATTGGAAGTCCATTCAGACAGGCCATCAAAGAATAAACGTCGGCTTCCTGTGAAGGCAGAGAAAGATGATGATGACGAATTATTAGGACATGGCGACAATCAAGATAGCGAATCTGACGAAGACTTATCAGCATCTCGAGTGACTCTCCACCGGCTTGCGAGCAGAGTAGACCGTTTGCATGACAATGCGGTTCGCAGTGCTCAGTACATTGTGAAGTTCATCGTGCAGCGTGCTATGACCTCCACAAAAACCGGGGACCAACCCTATCGAAACATCCTGGATCTGTTTACTGAGGATCTTATCAGTGTTCTTGGCTCTACTGACTGGCCTGCTGCAGAATTATTGTTGCGCGTAATGGCGTCTCATATGGTTGGTCTTGCTGATCATGACAAGAGTCCTGCGACAGTGAAGAATATGGCTCTTGAGATACTGGGTTGGATGGGTTCTGCTATCTCAGATCTCACCACCACTGCGCAGCACTCAATCTCTTCGATGGAGGACGCCGGTAGTGATCTCACCGAGTACCTGCGACAGTTATTTGACGATTATTCACGACATGCATTACATCCTGAGGACTTGATTGCCCCAGAAGGACCTTACCGTATCGCACTGGAATATTTGCAGGATCGTGACTTGGGGGATTGGCAGCTCACCAGTGCTCGTGGCTACTACTTGACCCAGTGGGCTAAAACTGCATGTCTCACGTATTACGATTCGAAGAGCAAGGATCTGATTAGCAAAAATACCGAAAGTGAAGAACTTCTGGTTATTCTTGCCAAGATGTTAGAGGATTCAGTATGGTTGGAAACTCATAGGTTCGACTTTGTGATTTTCCCTGCAGACAATCACGCTAACATGCTTATAGCCATTTCGACAACGTCTCTTCTGCTCATGGGAGGTTCGCTTATATCCTCACCGTGTTGAATATGGGGTTTTGCAAAGCATTTGACATGATTCTGAAAGTGCTATTAAATTCCATAACAAGTGACCAAGCCAAGGTTCGCAGCCGCAGTCTTAAGAGCGTGATTGCTATGCTTGAAAAGGATCCAAATCTGCTTGACAGAGATGCATCCGTTATGCGTGTGATTCTCAGATGTGCAACCGATGCGTCACCCATGGTCAGAGACTCAGCACTCTCACTCATTGCAAAATGTATAACGCTCAAACCAGGCCTCGAGGAGGAGGGATGCCGGACTATCTTAGCTTGCGCTGCAGATCCGACACCCGGAGTTAGGAAACGCTGTATCGGATTGTTGAAGGACATCTATCTGAGAACCACACGAAATGACCTCAAACTTGCAATCCTAGACAGTCTTCTTCAACGGACGGGAGATCTTGAAGAAGGTGTAGCTCTTCTTGCTCGTCAAACATTCGAAGAAATATGGTTAGCTCCTTTCCATAACTCTATCGATTCAATTCAAGATGCGCCGAAATTGAAAGTCGCGTTGGCAGAACAAGTGTCTCTCATTATTAATTTGATCAGACGAAGTGAACCTGCTGTAGACAGTCTAGGCTCATTTCTAAGGAAGATATTGTCCGACAGCTCCAAATCTGCGGCTGTTAATTTCAAAGTATGCAAAGCAATGGTCTCGAATATGTTTGACAGACTTGTCGATGATACAGAACTGTCGGACAAGGAGCATCAGCAGGCTCTGCTGCAGACAATCACAGTTTTTGCCAAAGCAAATGCGAAACTTTTCAGTCCTGATCAACTGAAGACGCTGCACCCGTACATTGGCCATCTAGTTACTGCCGATGACCTATATATCTTCAAATCTGTCGTGGTGATCTACCGTTGCGTCTTGCCATACGTATCTACGGCTCACAATACCCTCCTAAAGGATGTGCAGAATGACCTCTTTAAGAGTGTCGCAAAGCTTGCGAGAGCGGAGCTAAACGAGGTTATGGCTTGCCTTTGGACCATTAACGGAGTCTTGCAGAATACTGAACGGTTGGTGAAGCTTACGATATCCGTTCTAAAGGGAATTGACCAAGCCAAACATGTGAATCTTGCGGAAAGCAGCAAGGCAGATGTTTTGGCCCGCGCGAGAAGCTACATTCGGATCGCAGGTTGTGTTGGGAGACATTGTGACCTAGAAAAGTACGCACCGCATTTCAAAAATGCTTTTCCGTCTTGGAAGGGTGTATCAGTCGCCGGCCTGATGGTCGATTCTATAATTCCTTTCACGTTGCCAAAACAGCCTCTCGAATTACGAGTCATGGCTCTAGAGAGCTTGGGATCGATATGCCAATCCTGGCCCGGGCAATTTGGCCGAGAAGAAACTAGGCGTGTACTATCACAGGTTTTCAAGGAAGATAATGCCAACTTACAGAATATTGTGTTAAAAGCATTTTCCGAGTTCTTTGCCATTCATGAAGGCAAGTCAGAAAAATTGGTACAGCCCTCCGCAGCCGATGCAGAGGGTATGACTAGGCTAGGGGGGTCTCTCAAAGCAAGCGATAATGATGGAGCTGCTGCACTGATTGCTCAGCATTTCCTTCGCGACATGCTACGAATTGCGCAATCACGGCAGGATGCTTATTCATTAACCGCAATTGAGCTCATTGCAAGCATAAATCGCCAAGGTCTTGTTCATCCGAAAGAGTGTGCCGGTGTTCTTGTTTCGCTGGAGACCTCGACCGTACCGGCCATCGCCAAAGTGGCTTTTGATACGCACAAAATGCTGCACTTACAATACGAGTCTATGTTTGAGAGAGAATATATGAGGGCAGTCCAAGAGGCTTTCTACTACCAACGTGATGTTGTGGGCGATCCTATGGGAGCTATAACACGTCCATATGCGGCGAAGCTCGCCCCACTGTTCGAAATCATCAAGACTAGTAACAGCAAGTACCAAAAGAAATTCCTGGCAAACCTCTGTTCCAAGGTTGATTTCGAATTGAAAGACCTGGATGTATCGGGAGACCCGCCCGAGCACCTGTTGCTTTCGAGGTTTTTGTCTCAAAACTTGGCTTTCTTCGATTACGGACAGTTGGCGGAGTTGCTTCCAACCATTGGTTGCATGGAGCGCATCGTAGCTGCGACAGGAACCATCGTTGTCCACTTAATAGAGACTGATATCTTCCCCACAACGGTAGAACCACCTCAGGCACCGCCTCAACTGCCCCAGGAAGGTTTGCCTCAAACGCTTGACACAGTGGCTATACCACCAATGCACCCTATCAATCCCCAAACTCTACGGCTACTGGCTACTGCAGCTGCCGCTCTGTCGATGTTATGGGAGGCTCGCACGCACCTCCGTCGTCTTTACGGAATTAATGCTCACGTTCGTCAGAAAGAGGGGAAAAACAATACCAAGGAACTGAACAAGCCTCCTACAAAAGTTCATAGTGTTAATGGAGATAAGTTCTGGGAAGCGGTTGGAAAGAATATGGCATGCCTAAGCAGTGAGGAGAACATGCTAGCCAAGTGCCGAGAATTTGCAACTCTCCTCTCAATTGACGATGAGTTGAAAGTGTCCGCGGACGACGATGGTGACCGAGACAGTGCCGACGAAGCTATGGATATGGACGATATGGGGACAGCCAACGGGATGAAACCTACAAAACGCAAGAACTCCGTTTCTAGCGGCGGCCCGCCTAAGAGACCGAAGGGTAAGAAAATGAGTGTTGGGAAGAAAAGATCTAGCACCGAGCCCGAGGATAATGGGTTCTAGGAATGACACAACAGAGGACAGATAGGGTCACCATAGGGAATATGGAACATACGGGTACCGGGAAATGGCGTTTTAGGGAACTTGATAGCATTTTAGCAATGGCGCGTGACACCTCTGGGAGGGAATTCTCTTTTGCCAGTTACTTACTGGATCTGCATCTGAGGCGCAGGCAGTTGAGGGCGGGCGTATTAGTATCTGGGATTCACTTACCAGTACGTATGGTACCATTATTGTGGGCCTATTACATATTCGCAAAGTAGTATTATCTAGGCCGTTTGCCTCTGTATTATCATATTTAATTGCTCGTGGCTCTACATCTGGTCTGCATCTGTATCTTAGACAAATTTAAAGTAAGCAGAAACAATGGGAAACTGGAGGTTTATTTTCAGTCTAAAATATAAAGCTCCCAGAACTATGTGTCTAGGAATATCACACTGATGAACAGTGATTAACGTATATCTCTTAAGCTGACCCTGACCATTACAAGTAGTAGTAGTAGACCTTTCACTCATCCATTTGATTGGTTACGCACTCAATTCGGGGATAATTGTGGGGCATGGCTTACAACGATCTGACTACCAACAGGAAGATATCTATAGATCAAAAGAACTTTAGCTTCGGATACATTTCGGGATTAAATGTGGAGTAACTTATATCGCTACAATGTTAGCGCCGTATGGAAATATCTGGTGGACTGGCCATGGGTAATATGGTGAATTTTGACCCTCGATGAGATGCATACCCTTCGACGAATCTAAAAAAGTATGGTCGAAACAATGACAAAGTTTGGAAACCGACAGATCCAGAGGGGTTTCAGAAGTAATATTTGGGGAATTTTTCTTGAAATAAGTGTAAATGCACAAAAATGCTAGTAATGTCTCTACATCATTCTAGTTGACTAATCATATATTTTTTTATAGCTTTGCTGACAGGCCAATTACTTATTAATGGAGCAATTCATCCTAGCTCGATGGATAATAGAGTTATCATATCGTAAATATAATTCAGTGAGTCATATCCGTCACATTTCTACCGGAAATTACCAATGCTCTTCAGTAATCTCCACCTGGTTCACATCCACGCCATCGACAAACCATCGCCCCGCACCATCTCCGTTCGGTCCCAAGACCAAGTCATTCCCCGCCATCATCCTCTTTCGCATCTTGCCGTCTTCGTTGAAAGTCCAGTCTTCGAGTCCATAGCAGCGTTTCCATTTATACCCATCCTCGGCGTCCTGGTATTCATACCAGAATTGCACCGCAATCCGATTATCGTTGAAAGAGAAAAGCTCCTTGCGTAAGCGATAGGACTTTTCGCGATTCCATTTCGCAGTGAGGAAAGCTACAATAGCTTCGGTGCCTGAGAAGAATGAAGTGCGATTACGCCAGATGCAATCTGGGGTGTAGGCTTTGGCAACTTCAGTGGGGTTCCTGAGTTCTGTGATCAGAATAAATTTAACAGTGGCAGAGAGGACTGAGACGAACTGTGTATTCCATAGGTCTTGTGCAACTTTGACCTTCTTTGTTGCAGTTTCAAGGGTGAATGGTGGCTTGAGAGATGCCATAATGGTGGTTCAGTTGTAGCTAATATGTGTATAGCGATAGAATATAGAGATAATGTTGCACTATAGTTTAGGACAAGATGTGATGGACATCGCTCTTATATAGATTCCATACGAGGATTCTGTACACTAGCGGCTTACTGCACCATTTTGAGCCATGGCTTTGGTTCGGGGTTTGTTCAGCTGAAATTGTTATTTGCCGCCCACCCGCAGCGGACTATTTTAGGTTCGGATCCAATAGCTTAGCGCCAGCGCATTGGAAGGCTTCTTTCCTACTGTGACATATTTCACAGGGACAGGACAATACCCTTGCACCTCTAGCAAAGTGTTGAAGCGACACGTGATATTTCATGAGCTGTAGATTTGTATTGCATTTCTCATCGATCACTTTTTTTTGACAAAAGAATAAGTTAAAGAGAAAGGAAGACTGTCATTCTGCAAGAGTGGCCCCCATGCTGTCTCCCCCGCGCCTGTCCATACTGCCCGAGGCTCCCAGGTGTATGTCACAGCCGTGCCAGACATATTAGTCCTGCTTAACACCAACCTTTCCCACATTACGCAACCCCAGGGAGCTCACTAAGCAGACCACTACCATGCCGGCAAAAATGGTCCAATACGCAGCGCGGTATCCCTGCAGAAGTTGACCCGCGGTTTGAGAGGATGTATTCACATCACTCGCGGAGCTGTCGTGCGCACTGACGGAGGCTGCAATAACGGCGGTGACGGCGAGCCCAACTGAGTTGCCAAACTGTGAGATAGTGTTGAAGACACTGCCAGCCAGCGCTTGCGAGTTGGCCGGGAAGGCGCGGCAGATGACGAGGCTGGATATCGTCCATAGCACTAGGAGAGATATATAGTTCAGCTTCAAGATCAGCCGGGCTACGTTAAGAATTCAGGCATTCTCTAACATGGAGGATTACTCGGCGTAGTTCGAAGGAGTCACTCACCATCACCATTGATTGGACTCAGAGTCATGGCGATAAAGGCCGCAGTCCAATAAGTCCATTCTGGCGACACAACCGCCATTAAGATAGGTGACACTGCGGTTATTACTGCAGTTATCCCCAGTAGCATGTTGACATTGACCTTCGACACTAGATGAGCAGCAATAATGTTTGTGATCACTCCTACTACGGCCATAGGCAAGAAGCGAATAGATGCCTGCAGCGCTGAGATGTTCTGAACGTCCTGGAAGAACAAGGTAGATATGTACTGAAAGGCATTGAATGCGGCCCACGTGAAGAATATAGCCACACAGATAAAGAGGAACGGCAGATTCCGCCATAAGGCATTTGGAATCAAGGCTGCCTTTTGGCGCTTCACCTGCCGCCTGACCCAGAGGGAGAATACAGGGAGAAGGAGGACTGAGATAACGAGCAGCACTATATTTTTGGGCTGCGACATGTTCTTATAGCTAAGCGTGACCATACTGCGAAGCATTTAGCGGAGTTCGAACTCGAGAATACAACAGGATATAGGACAAGACGCACGCAAGAACATAGGATAGCAGCCCAAAAGCCAAGGCGAGAATCACTACACCAATCCAGTCGATATCGTAGGCAAGCCGGTGCCACATGTCTTTTGACAGTTTCTTTGAATCTGCGTCCGACGGAAGGACGTAAATGGACGCTACAAACAACACTGCATCGACGATAGCAGTAATATAGAAGCCCCATCGCCACCCAATCGTGCCAGTTAAGACACCACCAAGAATCAGTCCCAGTGCATAGCCCAGAGGCTGGCCCATACCCGTCGCTGCAAAGGCAATGTTTCTCTTGCGCCCGGGTGGAAAGGACGCGGTCACCAACGACATCGATGTCGGGAGACACATGGCCACAAATAACCCCAAGAGGGCACGGAAGATGATAAATTGATTGCCAGTGCGGGCAAGTCCGCATGCGAGGATTAAAGGGCACGAAACGCCGCTTCCAATCAACCACATCCTCTTAGAGCCGACGACATCAGCAACAGAGCCGAACGCTAACAAGGTGCATCCTGCAGACAGCGCATACACAGATGCTGGCCAGAAGATCAGGTCGCGCTCGAGGTTGATGTCAGTCGAGATGCGAGGGAGTGCCGTAGTCAGAATTCCTGTTCCCGAGACACTAATAAAAGTGACGCCAGTTATAATGGTGATAATCCAGAACGACTCCAGTCTTGTCTTCTCATCCTTATTATCGATGGGGCACTCTGATGGTATGTTATCGTCCAGTCTTAATAACTCTATCGCTGGGTTTGTAACTTCCTTGGCGCTCCTTTCATGATGCGATTCAAGTAACAAAGCAGGCGCCGTCGTCGTCACGGTCGTCATCGCAGTGGTGATTCTCAGTACTCTTTCACCGGCTGCCTAAGAAATCATATGGAGGGAATACAGAAACAATTCAAAAGAACTAGCCCCGGGGAAATGATAGTCGAGGACAGTCCTCCGAACAGGAAAGTCAGGATAAGAGCAGATGCAAGAACAAAGACAGAACGACGCCACATAAGTAACCCTCGGGTTGACTAAGTTTGGATTCCCTTTTCTGTCCTAGTAATATGCAATCCTTGTAATTCCCTATTTATAGTCCACCTTATCTACGTACAAGAGGGCCTGCCACAGTTCCCCGACCACCACCGGTAAGAGCTGAACGCTTGTAAAGCGTAATTAATCCCTTCAGAGCAGGCACCATATGTAAGTAGCAGGTAATCGTCGTTTAAGCAAATCGATATTAACAGGCGAAAAGCTTGAAAAAACAGTATTTGTCTTAATCAAAGCAGTGAGCGGCACTGATAAGGTTAGGTGATAACAAACAAATGGACCAATCAGAGACACACTAAGCAGTACTTTTTGTCCCGGCTCATCAGACTCTTCTAAAGTTAACCTGTTTCACACCCGGGATCGTAGATAGAAGTGATTACTGATTCATCCGAAAATGTAGATACTGCCTACGATATCCTAACTGCTCTTTCAGTTCTCGGCTAAGAACCTGGAGTAAATTTTGCAACTCAAAGTGTTCAGTGATATGCAGCATCAAATATCTACTTCATTGACCTGATCTGACTAATACAAGCTTCGTATTTGTCATTATTTTGCTAGGAAGCACGATATACAACTCAAATTGACGACATCAAACCAGGTTTGACTAAGGAGTCAGAGACGTGCGATGAACATAAATAGATGGCTGCAAATCATATGCAGAACTAGTGATAAATATCCTTGTGATCAGTCTTGATCAGATCAGCTCCCTTCTCGCCAATCGCGTAAACGGAGTTTTGAATACGGCAATCGGGAATGACAGGAATGATGGAAGCGTCAATGACACGAAGATTCTTGATTCCGTGAACCTTGAGCTTAGGGTCCACTACTCCTTGGTCGATGCTCTTGGACAAACGGTTGGTGCCGCAAGGATGGAAAGCAGTCTGGCATCGATCCAAAACAGCCCGCTTCATCTCCTCGTCTGAGTCGAGAGGCATCTCCCAGGGGTACTCGTCAACGATGAGATCCTTGAAGCCTTCACCCTTGGTAAGGACATCGTAACTGAACCTGATGCCTTCTCTCATGGCAACGATATCGAGATCATTGGAGAAGAAGTTCAAGTTGATGTTAGGTTGTGCGAACGGATCCGCGCTGTTCAGAGTTACCTCACCAGGGTCAGAAATCGGACGCACCAGGTCAACAACCGTTGTGATATAGGAACCCTTCTTGGGAGTTGGGAAGTGCCACTGGAAGGCGCTACCAAACATGCAAACAAAGTCGAGTTCGAAGTGTGGTTGTCCGTATGGTGAGAATGGATCCTTTCCACCATTCGCAGCCTTTGCTTGGCGGTATGCTGGATCCTTCTCTAGATACTTGTCAATGCGAGGGAAACCAACGAGTTCCAGCAGACCCGATCCAACAGGTCCGCTGTTATCCTTCTCATAGGCGGCCACGGCAGCCTGGTTCAGGGATGTCTTTCGGAGAAGGGTATCATCCATCCCGTAACCATCCTTAACTCGTAGCACAAAGGGAACACCAGGGTGGTCAATCAGATTCTGACCAACGTGACGCGAATCCAGGACGACCTCAATGCCGTGTCTTTCAAGTTCGTGAGCTGGGCCAATACCGCTCAGCATCAGCAACTTGGGACTCTCGAAGACTCCCTGTGAGACGATAACCTCGCGATTGGCATAGAAGTTCAACTCATTGCCAGCCTTGTCGATGACAGTCACTCCCTTAGCAGTGCGGCTAGCCTTATCAAGGATAAGGCTCTTTGAGTGGACTTCGGGTAGGATAGTGATATTTGTTTTTCCCTTCAAGAAGAGGTAACTTCCGGAGCGGACGCCCTTGTATATCGTGTCGACACAATGAACCAAGCCGTTCATTTCTCCGTCATAAATATTGTCAGTCAGAGGTTCACCGAGTGATGTCCAGGCCTTCGTGATATTGTCGCGGAAGTCTACCATGGAGTCAATCAGCTCTGAATGAGCAATATGGAGAGGACCACCTCCGCCGATCTTCTTCAGTGCACTATTGTAGAATTTTCCATCGTCATGGTAGGTTGCACTCTTGCGGAGATATGGCACCAGAGGGTCCCAAGTCCATTCCTTGCCTCCGTACTCCTCCCACAGGTCAAAGGTGGGCTTGCAACCAGGGACCCAGGTGAAATAATTAAGTGAAGAGCTTCCACCGAGGACCTTGCCTCGAGTGTTGGGCTTCTCGATACGCTCATAGTCGTCGCGTTTGACAAGAGTTGTCTTATAAGCCCAGTCATACTGGCTGCCACGGAGATTCATAGCGTTTGAAGGAGTAGTAATGTCTTTGATTTTATCGGAGTCCTTCAAACCCGCCTCAACAATAAGAATTTTAACATTGGGGTTTTCGGCCAGGCGACCCGCGACGACATTCCCTGCAGTGCCGCCTCCGACGATAATGAAATCGAAATGAGCTCCGCTTTTAGCCATGGTGATAGGAAGATTAGATGAGCAGTGGTTTTCACAGAAGAAGCTGGTTGTGGTGAAAGTATCCAGTGCTTGGGTGCTCCTCGTGCCTCATTATATACTTTCGAGTCTCCTCATCCTCCTACCCACTAGTGCCTTCATCATATCGCGGGGATCACAGTATAGTTCCTTTCCAGCTGAAAGTCTATCATGCGTTAACCTATCGTGGTCATACTAAGTCGTAATCTTATACATCATCGAGTACTAGCTCGTGGGTGATCGATCTTAATTGATTTGCGCAGGTTTTATGATAATGCATGAACACGGGACAAAGTGGAAACATCTATGGCATTCCCCGGATGCAGCATCCAGGAAACCTGATTTAATTAAATAAAGTGTGGGTTACATGAGATTCGTTATACGATATGCGCCGCGGCTGTGTAGTCCGTCGAGTCAATTTACTTCTAGACCAATCTTCTTCCTATGTCATGAGCATCTTAGTAACCCTAGCTGGATTGAATATCACTTCGCCTCCCCCCTATAGTGCCGGTACTGATATAGTAAACTAATGTGAACCATTCTAGGGCGGTGGAGGCCTTGTAAAATCTGGATGGGCATTTTTGACATATTGAGGTGCAGAAGTGTTGATGTAAAGTCTCCAAATCAGCGTATCTTCGATACCTGACTTAGGTGATAGTATTTCCTAATGTGGTTACTCTCTTAAACTTCCCGTCTATTGGCTGATAGTGATTCCCAAGACTGGTGGTATATCCAACATTTTGATCCACATCAGCCACACGGAACCTTGGAGCTTCCCCGAGATCCGGTTGGAACTGCTTATCCCCCACAGATGATTCACGTATATGTAAGATGCACACAGAAGGCTTATTATAGTAGCGGAAGTATATTACGAGTCCCGGCTCCTAGGTAATTTACACATATCTCTGGTGAGTGGATTAAGGAGGGGTAGTTGCAGTCATCAGAGACATCGCAGAACTAGCAGGGTTAATCCTTATTCTTCCAGCAGAGATAAGAGTTAAACATTGAAGAAATACATAAAAGCCAATGAGTTGTGATAAGGGGAATGAATTATATCATTACCGGCAATTTTTCCCGAATTGAGTGCAAAGCTCAGTGTTGTCAGCGGAAGCATTCCGTGATGAGAGGGGTATATTTTGTATCATTTAAGTTTAAGATTCCACGATCACCCGGAAAATTGACTGATCTCCACGAAACAGCTTAGTGTCTAGAAGGAAAAGTGGCGCACATATGAGAAGCGTGGCAAAGTGCACAATGGATTTTACCTATTCTCTGCCCATCTATCAAGCTTTCACCATTAAGTTTGCAAGTAAGGTTCAGTCATCATCTTGGGACGTCACTGGAATAACCCATACACTGCTTGGAACATGCGGGGTATCGATCTACTCTTCCTAAATAAGGGGGAAAGAACAAATGAGATATAAAATAGATAAGATGGCGGGAAATAATTTTCGTCATTACTGCAAGTATCACGCTAAAATGCCTGGGTAAATGCAGGACACTGTGTCCTTGGGCTTTTGATTGATAGATTACTTGTTCCTAAATAGGTTTAGCGTATGTCGTCAAACTCGTTGTTTAATTCCACCTCATCATCGACATCTCGATCTTAGCAACAAACTTCCGTCCCCTTGTCAGATTTGGTCTGGACCCTTGGTGTTGTGATAAATTCCCATAATTCCAATCCCGGCGAACCCTGCATGAAAAAAACACGGTCCTAGCTTCAATATCAAGCCATTAGCTATGCTCCCGGTGAAAGAATCTAGGATGGGGATTCTTGCTCCGTAGCCGCTTCGCGTGGCGGTAACTAGCCGGCTTATTGGAGAACTGAGACTGCAAGTACCTTGAGCAAGCTTCGTGCACTCCGCTAAGAAAGTATGCTACCAATCTAGTATTGTCGTGTTTTGCACAGAGCAGTCGAGACTGCTTAGCTGAACTTACAAATCACGGCAGAGACACTAAGAGAACCTCTCGCAGATGGCAACGCAGAGACTATGACGTATCGTCTAAATAATTGTTTCTGTAACACTTCTCGCATTTCGATTTCAGTTTTCCGTAGTTTCTTACCTCCTCACCTCCAAAAGCCAACTGTACAATCTAGATGCCCCAAAAGGGAAATCATAGATAAAATATCAGCGCCAATAGCTTTGCTACATATGACCTGTCAGATCACCTCTTTGATCCTGATTCTTTAGTTACTATTGGATTACTAGTAATCAGCTTCTTTGTCCAATAAGGTGTTAAATATGGGTTCAACCCCCCCTTAGATTCAAGTTTCAAACAAGCAATGAGCAGTTATCTAGATTATTACAGATAGCGAATGACCGTTGCTATGCGTCCGTGCCCTAAGATTTAACACAAAATATGTCTTTGTAAGAATCATAAATCCTTAGTTGGATGAACATATTATATGTTTTTTTAACGCCTTATACAGAACGCCATATTTGTCAGCCATGTTGAAAACATCCCAGAGAATTCTGGCAGTTTTTCAACCTGTTATACAGTGTTAGGTCAAAAGTCTGCAATCACTCTACGGTGTGCAATGTATCAAAAAGATATATCAGCAGCTCCTGCTTCTCAAATACAATAGCGGAATAAAGTGATGTCTCGCCCCTATAATTCTCAAGCTCAGTTCTACAAAAGAAAAAAGCGATAACCTCTTATACCTCTCAGTTGGTAATCAATGAATGGTCAACAAGCAGCTTAAATTCATGGCTGCGGTTTCCCTATTGGCTTCCACTAACTTTCAGAGGTATTATTCAAGTTTCTTAAAGTCACAAGGTAGAAAATTCAATAGATAAAGTAAGTACGGCTCTCCGCCCTTAGGTAAACCGGTCTGCCCTCTGTCCCTAAATTGTGCCAGTTTGTTACAATCTGTGGGCTAAAGGCACTAGGGGCAGATTTATCAAATCTTATTGTTTATTAGTGGAGATATTAGAGCTTCAATATTATCCGTCCCAGAAGGCAACGATTAAATCGAACACTCTAGGAATGTAAATAAAACTTTAGACTCTTCACCTGGGATTTTCCACGTTATATAGTTGATTATGTTATGGAAGGTACAAAATTATCTAACAAAACAAAGTATAATGACACATATTCAAGTTTCCTGTTCTATCGAAGTTCGTTGGGAAACCACCACGAATAATCACCTAACTGACAAGAAGCTTGCACGTGCTCAAGTCTATTCCTGTGTCACATCTACTGGCAGGTTGAATAGAAAGTCATAGGAAAGCTCTTATTTTCTAACCATCCAGGTTCAAACGTGGATTATTTATGCTTTAATTAGGGCCGAGCAAATAATCTTTGATCAGAGGATCTGTTGACGCATTTTTGACGATCAGCAGCTCATAGAAGCTGATGATGACGATTTATTAGTGACGACGAGATATCATGGAGAATTTATGCTTCAATTGAAAGAGAAACTGAGGTCGAGGACTCAAAATATCAGGGAGTAGGCGGGATTCAATTCGGCAATTTTAAGACGATGATGACTCGCCAAAATTTCAAGACCCAAAGGCCGAGGAGGTTATCTTTATTAGCTAGCATTGTCGATAACTTTATAGTTTCATTGACCTCATTTATTAGCAAAAAAAAAAAAAAACATCTACAATTCGCTTCCAATGTCTTGTAGTCAGTTTTCAGGTTACTGATAGAAGCTGAAACTGATCGCCGGCTAAATTTTGAAGTGGGCTGAGGATGACGACGCTTGGTATATTGCAGTTCAAGCTGAGATAATAGGTAGAAAGTAAAAGAGATATTTTAAATAAACCCTGATCTAAAAAGGACCCCCAATGAGAACCCCTCAGACGTTAGTAAGCAGGATATTTGCAACTACATGAAGTGCACTCATTCGCAAGCTTCCTAAGAGCCAATTGTCTTCAACGAACAGATATTAATGCACTTCGATCAACATTTACCTCTAGCGGCGCGGGAACAGCAGTTAATGTATTACTTCCTACTGGAGGCACTTTCGGCAATTTGAGCTTTCCATTCTTACTACCGTCCAAAAGCCAGGATTTCAACAGTTCCGGATCATCACCATCTTCCTTCAAACAACGGCCCTGAAGGCGTTCTAACGAAGAATGTCACCTGGGGCAAATGACATTGCGTCTTCATGAGTATTTAACCAAGGTCATTGATGAGGGAACTGTGAATATGATGCTTGCTTTGGCTAGAACATGGCTCTCTTGAGCAGTACCACTCTACTCTGCATCCTTACTTCTCTTATTTCTTCCAAGAACCAAGATCAACCAACTAAAATAATTCTTCACTTCTCTTTGTCTTTTTGTTATTTAGGTAAGATGCAATGTGGCCCAAGGTGGTACATGGACTCCAGACGTGGAAGAACCAGAAGATCCCATGCAAACTATAGCTACTCATTAATGATGTAGAAGAGCGAGGAGCCATAGGAAAGTTATCTTCTATAAATTTCCATATTCAACGCTATTGCACTGGTTCAGATTAAACATATACGAAATTCACAAGACCTGCATCCTTTTGAGTACTGCTGTGTACTTGAACAGGGGTCATTCACCCCATACTCTAGATCCATTCATCCAAGATAGATACTGTATCTGGTGAATATCTTATCTACTCATCCCGTCGCGATATTCCATCCTCAACCTCCCGATCCTTCTTATTTCGACAGTGACGATTCCGCCAGCCGATGAGGCTCTCTCCGAGCTCCAGAGATCTCTCCAAGTGGGTGCCAGAGCCCCCCATTCTAACTGTCGACGAGGCCTTAGATGTAATCTTGTTGCAAACTGCTGAGGGGTCTGGTCCTCGCACGTCGAGACTGGAGTTGGAGATCACTGGAGTACTATGCTGAAGTTTCAGACGCCAAGCATTTGGGCACCTTGTCCTTCAGCGGTCCTTCTTCTGGCCCAGGCGGCAGCATATCATCGAACCCTTAACACTACGTTCCGCCTGAGAGGAACGTTTCGGTATTCCTTGATTGCCCACCGTTAGTGTTGGTGACGTCACAGATAGAATTGATTCGTAGTGACTGACTCCTATCCAACCGCCCCTCATTGGAACAAAACAAATGCAAGATCCAGCGATCATCCACCCTCGGTGCCTGCCGTACCAACAACAACATTCAATCGAGTTTCTGTATGGCCAGGAATCGGAGGCATCCCACCCCTGCCACCGCATTGCACCGGTTATTGCGAGTCCCAGTGATCGGCAGGCTTGCCCATAGTGGGGTTAACGTATCACCGAATTAATGGCACTTACCTCGTCTGCCGACTGTTGTATGATTTATAAGAATACTCCTTCTTCCCCAACACTGTTCTTCGGTCTTGATATCATGGTCTCGCATCTCGCCAACTGAACTCCCAACGTATCCGCCCAGTGTCCCGTTCTGCACCCTCCTCAGTGATCGCCTTTACGGTCTATTGATTTCCGATGGCATCATCCTCAATCCAGAAACTGGCAGAAGAGGCCGCAGATCGAGGCGATGTTGAAGCCCTTCGACAGTGCTTTCGTGACGGAGCTTCGCCGATTGACCTAGGGGTTTATCTGGATGCCCTGCAGCATAGAGATACGGAAATATTTCAAGTTATTCTCGATGCGGGCGGGATGCTAAATCTGGACATGGAATATAGTGGGACCCCCTTAATCATTGCACTAGACCGCAACTATGATGCTTTTTTGGAATTCCTCTTTTCAAGAGGGGCTGATCCAAATGTTGGTAACTTGGGTCGTCACCTGCCCCCAATCAGTGTCGCTGTCCGATTTACTCGAAACATTCGATGGATCAAACTGTTATTAGAGAGAGGTGCTACCCTTTCGAACACGGGAGCACTTCACATTGCGGCGTTTTGGGGCCAGATAGATCGGATGCATATACTCCTCGACCATGGGGCCGATCCCAACGAAATTCCGTGGCTACAGGTGTTTGCTTGTACCGATTATTATGATCAAGGGACCGCAGTACATTGGGCCATCGCGGGGGGTCATATTGAGGCCATCCAACTCTTGTTGGCCCGAAACCCGGACCTACATGCGCTCGATGCAAAGGGAGTCTCTGTTCAGACGCGATTGGATCAATTCTGGACGGCCAACGGTGCTTGAGCCAGCGGTCTGCCTTCCTAGAGGATTCGCTCTGATGGTCATCTATATTATGTCTTTATTTAACACATTCCAACCCTATTTTATCACGATATATATCGATTGAGTCGTGGCGGATTCCTTCTCGACCCAAACCTCTTTTCCATACTAAATCTACTATGTTCTCTTCTTGTCCTTTTACTCCCGATATCCAGCTTCTTCGACTGTCTGGCGCGATAGCAAAGATTGACTATTTACTACTTCCTGCCCCTGTGAACCTTTCTACTCTTTGTAGTTGGCATTATACTTGTCTTAAGCTCCCTAATACGTGTTACTCCTACTCCCAGACTGTTGATCAAATGTGTGTTTGAGCCTAAAGTTCTAACCAAGGAAGAAGTTTAGAAACACCTTAGACCCTCAGGCCCCGAGCAGCAGGTATTTTACTAGAGAGAATTCAAAGAAGCCGCGAGCTATTACACTTAAAATATTAGTGGCGGTTTTCTGGAGAATGTTAATCATAAAATGCTAAGAGTAATATTGTGGTCATTCTTCTATACCTAATGCCGGACACCAAGTTCCTCTAGAAGAATAAGTATGAGATTCTTAAATTCTTAAAAGCCACGACAGGGTCAATAAAATTCTAGTATATTATATGAAATATACATGCAGAGCCCGAAGGAGAACCCGATAAACTATAACCAAATGTCTAGCGGACTGAATATATTAAATAAAGAGGGTCCGGGTTGGCAATTGCATAATGCGATACTATCAGATCCTCTGGTTTAGACTTTACTAGTCTTTTAGTTCATTGTTGATTCTGGTTTTGATTTTGAGTCCATTTTTTCCCTTTCTGATCTGGAATAGCGGGACACGATGTGGGGACAGGGAAAAAAATCATGAAAATTGTTGTCAAACTCCGTGTTTTAGGAGAAGTAGCCGATTCTAGACGACTTTATATACGGAAGAGCCGATGGATATCCGAGCGGCTCCTTTGATCGGAGTTCTCTTGTTGTCCATTTCGGTCTCCGGGGATGCCGACTTTCCCGCTGGGGAAGTCGGTGAAGAGACGGAGATGCCGAAATCCGGAGGATCACGTGCGTCTCCAGCCGTGCAGGGGCCTATGACGTTGACTGTCGCCAGTCCGTCGAACGACGCCAATCTTGTTAGCAGCGCATCGTTCAACCCTCTTCTTCTTGTCCCGTCTCTGGTCTGTAATCGGAACTCATCTTTGCAATCGGTCGTTGTTATTCTCTTCTGTCATCGAGTGTCCCTAGCCGCGTTCCTTTGTTCTCTGTCGATGTCAATGGCTTAGTATAGATACACTTGACTAGCTTTCGCTCCTTGTCGACGTGCATCTCCGAGCTCGCGTGTTGCAAACAGCGATGCACGCGGGTTTCTACCGAAATAAACTGGACTACTCAGCACTGAGGAGAGCTGGGCTGCGGTCTACCCGATTCAATGGCGCTCAGAGGTCGGTCCCTGCGGGAATCTGTACACAGAGAGCATTCCATTCTCCTCGCCGGATATCCGTCGTCCGGTATCTAAAGGTTCAGCGGATCTCGCACCACCCGTCCTCCTTCATTGTCATCCCAATCAGACAGAACTCTGGCTCGGCCAAAAAACAGGGAGCCAGACGGTTGCCTCTTCTAAATGTCGTTTACAGAGTCTTTGCGTTCTGCGGCTTTTTCATCATTACTAGCGGGGTCGTTATCCTAGCATTCTTCATATATGATGCCACCACCTATCGTGAGGAGCCGAACGTGGAGGATGTTCCCGTGTCAGAGTTCGCACTGAGTCCCAAACGTGGTGGTCCCAAGAATCTGCCCATAGCAGAAATCCTGATCGATGATAACGACTCGGAGGCTATGATCGCACAGAAGGATAAACCGAAGTTGGTCATACTTGGTTCCGGATGGGGAAGTGTTGCTCTTATGAAGAATCTGAGGCCGGGTGACTATCATGTAACCGTTGTATCACCAACTAATTACTTCCTGTTCACTCCGTTGTTGCCCTCTGCGACTACCGGGACATTGGGCCTCAGATCTTTGGTCGACCCGATTCGACGAATTGTGCAGCGTTTGAAGGGTCATTTCATAAAAGCTGAGGCGGAAGACGTAGACTTTTCGCATAAGCTGCTTGAGGTTTCTCAGGTGGATGCCAATGGAAATAAGCAACACTTCTATCTGCCTTATGATAAGCTCGTCATCGGTGTCGGTATGTTCTGAAGTTCGCAGATGGAATATCTGTTCCAGTCACCACTAACATAATATCAGGTTCTACTACGAATCCTCATGGTGTCAAGGGCTTAGAGTACTGCCACTTCCTCAAGACTATCGATAATGCCCGAGCTATCAAGAACAAGGTGTTGGAGAATCTGGAGCTTGCGTGTTTGCCTACAACTTCTGATGAAGAGCGGAGACGGCTCCTGTCTTTCGTGATCTGCGGAGGTGGTCCAACTGGCGTTGAATTTGCCGCAGAACTCTATGATTTGTTGAACGAAGATTTGCTGTATGCCTTCCCAAAGCTCCTGAGGAACGAGATATCCGTCCACGTCATCCAGAGTCGAAGCCATATTCTCAACACTTATGATGAAGCGCTTTCGCGCTACGCCGAGGTAAATTTGGCTTTATTGGTCCGCTCATTCAGAGCTTTATGCTGACGGTTGAAGGCTCGCTTTGCGCATGATCAGGTTGAGGTCCTGACTAACTCCCGAGTCAAGGAGGTCAGATCTGATAGGATTCTGTTCACACAGGTGCAAGATGGTAAACCCGTCGTGAAGGAGATTCCGATGGGCTTCTGTCTGTGGTCTACCGGTGTCTGTGAGTATTAGTCACATGGAACAGCTTATAGGGACAAGAGGCTAATCAACGATTTCAGCTCAAACGGAATTCAGCAAGAGAGTCGCTAGCAAGCTCCAGGGCCAGAATAACAAGCATGCACTTGAGACCGACTCTCATTTGCGTGTGATCGGTGCACCTTTGGGCGACGTTTATGCTATTGGTGACTGCGCGACTGTTCAAAACAATTTAGCGGACCATCTTGTCACCTTCCTGCGTACGCTGGCTTGGGAAAAGGGCAAGGACCCAGAAAAGATCCAATTAACTTTCAAGGAATGGAGAGATGTCGCAAACCGAGTCAAGAAGCGCTTCCCCCAGGCAGCCAGCCATCTCCGTCGGGTTGACAAGCTCTTCGAAGAGTATGACAAGGACCAGTCCGGGACACTCGACTTTGGCGAGCTGCACGAACTTCTCCGTCAGATTGACTCGAAGTTAACTACCCTTCCAGCTACCGCCCAACGCGCTAATCAGCAGGGTGTCTACCTCGGAAGGAAATTCAACAAGATCGCCGCAGCTCTTCCGGGCATGAAGGCCAACGAGATTGACTACGGTGACCTTGACGAGGCTGTCTACAAGGCATTCAAGTACAAACATCTCGGTAGCCTGGCCTACGTCGGAAACGCCGCAGTGTTCGATTTCGGTGGACTAAACTTCAGTGGTGGTCTTTTGGCAGTTTACCTTTGGCGTAGTGTCTACTTTGCTGAGAGTGTTAGTCTGCGTACCCGTATCATGCTCGCTATGGATTGGGCAAAGAGAGGACTTTTTGGCAGAGGTACGCATGTCCCACATATCCCCTCAGCAGTAAACTCTCATGAAACCTTTCTGGGACCTATTATCATTTACTGACTTCTGGCCGTAAACAGACTTGATGAACTTCTAGGTCGATAGACCTCGTCTTGCCGTATGAAGCTTTATGACCTTGGAGCGGATGGATATGGGTATTTGTAGGGAGTTTCAATTCTTTTTTCCTTCTATGTCACCAATTTTCTCGAAACCACCTAAAGACAGTTATTTCGTACGTATATTTTTCCATGAACCTGAATTCAAAAGCTATATTTCATGGTAAAATGGAGACATCAGAAGCGAACTCCTTCCGCACTGCATTTATTTACTTGCTTCGCACTTTTTTTTTTTTTCTCTCTCTTCTCTTCTTACGCTAAACGCCTAATTGTCCTTCGCGGTTCTCTTGTATATACTACGCGATCAGACCAGGCTAGAACCATGTCTAGATTAAATATATGCTGAGCAAGATAGACGAAAAGAAAACAATGAGATCTATCTCGGCTGCCCAACGTCGCAGCCAGCATTGAGTTGTCATATCTAACCATATCTTTTAACGGTAGCTTTATTTATCCGGCACTTATGTTACCCGCTACATCTGTGGAAGGGACTTTACAGCATTATTAGCTGAAGAACAGGAGTAGGAGTCATGATGATATAAAGGAATCTGATGTCACACAACCTAGAGTTAGAGGACTTCCGATATTAGGATATACATCTCCAATACTACATAGTCTGGATGTTGCGAAAAGCTACGTGCTTATATCATGATCATAATCTTAATATCTCATAAGTAGTATCACATTATTATCATTATCTGTAGTTGACAGCCAACTGTAGACCAGTCACGTAGTTGGATACAATCCCGCTTCAAGCGGTGGTCACGAGATCATCGCATCGAGATCTCCATTGTTAGTCATCACGGCATCATTTGAGCTGCCATTGTGGCTAGAACGCCCGCTACCATCGTTGGCATTCCTCTCAGGTACAAGTCCCAGATCAAGCTTCTCGGGAAGATCTTTCTTAGCTTCTCGGGCCTTCTGTTCTGCCCAAGCACGTAATTTTACTAGGTTACGCAGCCGAGCCTCTTTACGAGCGCCCTGGCTTTGCAGGATAGCTTCGTTGACCTTGTTTGCGATATCTTTGCGCAGGTCAGGGTGAAGAAGAGAAGAAAGCTGAGGAGCCAGGTTCTCTGAAGGGAAGATTAACAACGCTAAAGTTCGCTCCAAATCCTCAAGAAACTGAGGATTCGTAGGCGCTCTCGGTGCAAGCTGCGCAGTTGCAAAGTCGAGAGCAGGGGTAATGTCTCCACTTGGGGTGGAAGTACATTTCCTGATCAGCTCCACTAACTGCAAGCGGAGAAGCGAAAAGTGCAGGGAAGGATTTTCATCAAGGATCTAAGACAAACTGTCAGCTACATCAGACCATACTGGACAGTTGATGATGGTAAAGATGACAGAAATGTAGAGAAGTGTTGCTGGTCATACTGAGGACTGAAGATGTTTGTTTTTCATCAACACCCTGAAAGGGTATATGAGTGGTGCATGAAACTGGTATAATCATAGCAAGAAAAAGGAAATGAAGGAAAGGAAAGAAATTTCACACAAGGACCATCCATACCTGAGGGTTAAGTTCATTAATCTTCTCGATGGCTGTTTGAATATCTCCAGAGTGAATCGCACTGCGAATCTCTACTCTTTCCTGGATCGATTCAACATCTGCCCGTGGCTGAATGTTGGCTTCGACAGCGAATCGCTTGGCAGCGGAGGGATAGCCGTTGGTGACGAGGTAGTCCATGACAAGGTAGTTGATGTCACTTCGGTTGACAGTTAGCGGCAAGCGCCAAGATAGGATGAAAACGAAGCATGATAGGAATGAAAGAATACAATTCAGAAAGACAAGTTATTATGTTCTCCTCAAGTGGTTTCAGAGAGATTCCCAACTTGATTTTTAACACATCATGTAAAAATAAAATGACAAAAGCATGGGATCTCAACTTACGTTTTCGACGGTTTGACCTCGTCAACCTTCCGCTCGAAGGAGTGCCATGTCGGCGTGTTAGCGGAGGAAGTTGGAGACATCTGCCTGCTGTTAATACCAGAAGCGACGCGGTCTCGGAAACGTCGGGACCATACAAAGTCGGCGGACGTCATGATGAAAAGGGAACTAAAACTAAGCAAGTTGAGATCTCTAGGGGATTCTCCGGTGTTGAGAAGATGGAGAATGCAGCATAGCCGGCGAGACGGAAGCCATCGAGGTTCGTCTCGCGGCGTGGTCTGGTGACGGAGAGGGGAAAGAAAGAAGAAAAGCGGTGCGGGCGACGTTTTAAAGGCGGAAGCGAAAGGTCTCGGCCCTAAGCTCGAAAAAGAATCCGAGCTAAACTCCATCCGAGCAAGCGAGATAAATTAGACGAGAAGCTCTCCAGCTTGCTATGTGCGAACAGCTCTCAATTCGAAGTCCTTTTGCCTCCCGACTAGTAGATACAGCTTTTTCTCTAGTCGGTAGAGGGCTGAGGTAGGAGGACTATATGTGGGTTTCCACGGTCGGTCTCTGCTGGGATCAGGATAGGCCGTGAGATGGAGTCAGCTCCGCCCGTTATCTCAGCTGGGACTGAAGCACGTTACTCTCCGCCATGGGTGGATTTGTCTATCATCGGTATAGCTGGCAGCTCCGGCTCCGGAAAGACTTCGGTTGCAATGGAGATCGTTAAGTCGTTGAATCTGCCATGGGTGGCCATCCTTGTAATGGTATATCATCGGGATCCCGAGAAGATAAGACAATTCTTGGCCCTAACTGTCGATGGCACAGGATTCCTTCTACAAGACGTTAACTCCGGAGCAACATGCCAAAGCTCATGCAAATGAGTTTGACTTTGACAGCCCCGATGCCATCGATTTTGATGTCTTGGTTGAGACTCTCCGCGATTTGAAACAAGGGTAAAATTCAACCAGAAACCATCATCTACTTTTCACTTGCTGATGGCTGTGCTATTAAAAGGAAGAAAGCAAATATCCCCGTATATTCCTTCGCAGACCATCAGCGACAGCCCTATACTACTGCTCTCTACTCGCCACATGTGTTGATTTTGGAAGGCATTCTAGCACTCTATGACCCCAGAATTCTCGAGATGCTCGATGTTAAAGTAAACTGCTCTCTTATTAATTGAAAATAATATTTATGCGGTGCTGACCAGTGCTAGATATTCGTTGAGGCAGATATGGATGTCTGCCTTGGACGAAGAAGTAATATCTCATTGTCCTAAGATCTTATAAGAGTATCACTAATCTGTGCATAACAGTCATGCGCGATGTCAAGGAGAGAGGTAGGGATGTCGAAGGTATCATCAAGCAATGGTTCAAATTCGTCAAACCCTCGTACAAGAGATACGTAGAGCCGCAACGGACAATATCAGGTGAGTAGCTGTTCGAATAGAAATATCCAGAAGCCTAACAGATTTAAGACATCATTATTCCTCGTGGAATTGAGAACAAGACCGCAATTGGTATGCATATTGCCTCTGCTCCTTGTACAGGTGACTAAGACATTGCAGATATGGTCGTCAAGCATATCCAGAGATGTCTTCAGGAGAAATCCGAGAAGCATCGCGCCGACTTAAAGAAGCTTGGTCTTCTTGCATCAAGCGAAAAATTCTCTGCTAATGTGAAGATGATGCCGCAAACCCCTCAGTTCATCGGCATGAATACCATCCTACAAGACCCGTCCACAGAACAGGTCGATTTTGTCTTCTATTTTGACCGACTAGCTTCCTTGCTTATAGAGAAGTACGTTTACTCTCTCTGTGCTTGTTGCTAATCAAACTTGTCGTGTTTTATTGAGAAGATCGAAGTCGCTGATCAGGTGCAGGGCCCTCGATTATACTGAATACAAGCCTATGACTGTCACAACGCCTGGTAAATATGAATACAGTGGACTTTGTCAAGCAGGTATTGTCTCCGCTGTTGCTATTTTGCGAGGAGGATCCTGTTTGGAAACTGCTCTTAAGCGCACCATTCCCGATTGCATAACCGGTCGTATCTTGATCCAGACCGACCACCACAATGGAGAACCTGAGCTGCATTACCTCAAACTGCCTCACGGTATAGAAGAACATTCCACAGTCATGCTGCTTGATCCACAAATGTCTAGTGGAGGTGCTGCCTTGATGGCAGTCCGAGTGCTCATTGACCATGGCGTTAAGCAGGACAGAATTATCTTTGTGACGTGCGCTGCCGGTAAGCTTGGTCTGCAGAGACTTACTAAGGTCTATCCTGATGTTACGGTTATCGTCGGACGGATTGAAGAGGAGGGGGAGCCAAGGTGGCTCGAGAAGAGATATTTTGGTTGTTGAGATATCTGGAATATATATTTTTGAATAAACATATGAATTTCTTAATGAATATCTTTAGATAATAATGTGCTCCCCAATAGACCAACCACCAATTGATGTGTTGACACGAATACTACCAACAGATATTCGGAGAAAATAAACAGCTTCTGATATCAGATCAAACAACAAGTTCCATGACTTCGGAGAGAAATAAGATCTCAGTGTGGGCCATTCCTAGGTTGACCGAGAGGGAGTACAAAATTTGACTGGAGACCTCATAATGGCCAGCATAAATAGTAGAGAATGAGCTACATAGATGTTGCCAGTCAGAAAATAAGATGGGAGCACGATATTCAATCCCTGGTCAATAGATCGTGAGGTCATCTGGTAGTTAGACTTTGATAGATGCGGCCACCGCTCGGAGATAAAGGCACGGACCACGTCAAAAATTCCCAAGTCCACGGCCGCGATCAAGTTGGAGAAATATTAGAATCTAACAGACACAACGAAGAACACCGATTTTTCGCCCCTGAGGGAGCATAATACCTAAGCGCCACATATTTATCGCTCACAATCCTCAATTTACTTCCTTGGTTGCTCTCTCATTACAGTATCTGCCCGCCACAATGCCCGATCCTGGAAAGAAGAAATCGAAAGGCACAGGCGGGGGTAAAGCTGGAAAATCCAGCGGTCCTGTTATCAGTATGTTCCTTTATACCCTTTTCGAAAATTTATATCTACTAAGAGGACTATTTTATCTGACTTTGCGATTCTGCAGCCGACCCCCGATTTGCCAATATCCAGAGCGATCCCCGCTATCGACTTCTCAGCAAGCGCCAGACCCATGTGAAGCTCGACAAACGTTTCTCGCACGTGTTGCACGATCAGGAATTCTCTCGCAACGCAGCTGTTGATCGATATGGCCGGAAGTTAGCCCGTGATGACACCAAGAAGCAGCTGGAGCGATTCTACCAGCTAGACGCTGCTGAGGGCGAAGAAGAAGAAGATTTGGGTGAAGTCAGTGTCGATGATGACGATGAGGTCCTAAAGGAATTGAAGAAGGCCGATAAGAAAGACTATGATCCGGCGCGCGATGGCGGATTCTCTGAGTCGTCGTCCTCCGAAGAGAGTTCCAGCGAGGAGGAAAGCGAGGAGGAGGAAGTCGATGAAGGCGAAGAACTTGAGTTCCCGACAAAGCAGCAAACAGACGTACCGGAGGGTGAGGTCACAAACCGGATAGCGGTTGTGAATCTGGACTGGGATAATATTCGCGCGGAGGATCTCATGGCTGTTTTCTCCAGTTTCGTGCCCACCGGTGGTCGTGTACTCAAGGTCTCAGTCTACCCTAGTGAGTTTGGAAAGGAACGCCTAGAAAGGGAAGAGATGGAGGGTCCTCCCAAGGAGATCTTCGCTAAGGACGAAGATGACGAAGAGGAGGATGAAGAGGAAGAATTCGATTCCGAGGACGAGGAAGAAAAGATTAAGCAATCTCTACTGAAGGAAGATAAAGGCGAAGAGTTCAACTCGACGCGCCTACGGCAGTACCAGCTCGAGCGATTGCGATACTACTATGCCATTCTCATTTTCTCCTCGAAGAATGTTGCGAAGCACGTCTACGACAATGTGGATGGAACTGAGTACTTGACCAGTGCTAACTTCTTCGACCTCCGATTCGTCCCCGACGACACCGATTTCTCCGATGATAAGCCCAGAGATGAATGTGACAGGATCCCGGAGGGATACAAGCCCAGTGACTTCGTCACAGATGCCCTGCAGCACAGCAAGGTGAAGCTGACGTGGGACGCGGATGACAATGTACGGAAAGAAGTGCAGGCCAAGGCGTTCAAGGGCAGCAGAAAAGATATCGATGAAAATGACTTGAAGGCATACCTTGGCAGTGATAGTTCCGACGATGAAGAGGAGGTCGAAGTCGTCGATGGCGACACCGGTGAGAAATCAACTAAAAAGATGTCAAAAAAGGAAGCAGAAAGACAGCGTATGCGCGCTCTGCTTGGATTGAGCACTGAGCCGTCTACGAAATCCAAGGAGAAGGGACCTGTAGGAGACATGGAGATCACGTTCACATCTGGTCTGGCTGGAGGTCCAGCAAAGGACTCTGTATTCGAGAACGAACAGGAGCCCGAAGAGACCACCATCGAGAAATATGCTCGTAAAGAACGTGAAAGGAAACAGAAACGAAAGGAGAAGCTTAAGGCCGCTAAGCGCGGTGAGACTCTACCCGCAGACGGCGAGGCAGCGGAGGATGGAAAGGATGAGCAGACAGCACCTGAGGAGGATCTGGGCTTCGACGATCCGTTCTTTGAAGATCCTGATGGCAAAGCTACTGCCGCCGCTCTGCGCAAGGAGGAACGACGCAAGAAACGCGAGCAGCGTGCCGCAGAAGAAGCAGCTTCAGCTGCTCAGCGCGCGGAACTAGAGCTGCTGATGATTGACGACAAGAACGCTGGCATCAAGCATTTCGACATGAACGAGATCGAGAAAGCTGAGAAGCAGGCGCGCAAGAAGGGCAAGAAGCGCAAGGGTGCAAAGGGCGAGTCCGAAGCCCCCGTCGATGATTTCAAGATCGATGTCGACGATCCTCGATTCGCCCGTCTGTACGAGAGCCACGAATTTGCCATCGACCCGACGAATCCGCGCTTCCGCCAAACGTCTGCTATGAAGACCTTGCTCGAAGAAGGCCGGAAACGCAGGAGAAACCGGATCGAGGAAGACGACGAGGGCGAGCGGGGCGGAAGCATAGAATCAAGCAAGAAACAGAAGAAGTCGTCCAAAAAAGAGGGTGGAGAAGACGATCTGAAGAAACTGGTTGCTCGGGTCAAGAGCAAGGTGCAAAAGGCATGATTCCATCATGATTGAATCGTTATTCTTTTATCAAGGACCAGGGAAAAGTGCTATACTGGGGCGTTTATCGGAATCTCTGGACATAGTTTACGCATTTGTATGTAGGATGTACTGTACATTGTGAGCCTCAGGCGTCTCATTTCTCTCACCACATAGACCCCACAATTCAGCTGTCGACCATTTACTAGTAAATTCGATAATAATATCATTAGTTCCAGTCGTCGTGGAAACAGTAACAGTTGAAAATTATCTACTCAAGTCACGTGGACCGTAACCCACTTCATCGCATGGGCAACGCACACAAGACCTGTCAACATCAAAAACCATCGAGCAATGACAGGACTATTAGATAAAAATTACGAATAATCGATCATCTAATAGGAATCCTCTCTAGGTAATGATCCGAAGGCGTCCCGATTCGAGCAGCTATCGATCGTGGGGCCCACCTGAAAACCGGCTAAGAAGACACCAGGCATTGCCCCTGCAGAAGATCACATCGGGATGGGAAAAAAAATCTGGAGCTGGGTGTCGCGTGAGCACAGCGCTCGTTTGGGGTTGGACAGGCTATAGCGTCCCTCAGACTTAAGCTTGGGGTTTGAGTTTGGGCCCGGATCGGGCATCAGGATCCAGGAGGAGAGAGCAAACACAATGAAGCTTGGGCCAGGAGTTGATAGAAAAGTAAGAGGATGTGAAACCGGCTGTGCCTGATCTTCCGTCTGAGGATCCGCAGAAACGTGAGCGGAGCCCGCGGCTGCAGTAGATTGGAAGTGAGTGGCTCGGGCGAAACAACTCCTGCAGGTATCTAGAGTAGCAGATGGGGAGAGGTCGTTGGTCCTCCGCTGGATCGATGGGGGAACACCATGACGACTCTCACAGTGAAATAAATAAATAGATATCAGGAATGTCGGATTTTACTGAGAATTCCCTCGCGCGGAGAAAGACCATCACGAGCTCCCGCTTACATAACTGCACTCACCGCCCTTTACCGTTTGCTCCCGCTCTCCCGCTGGGGAAGCCCATCTCCTCCGTCGTCCTCCGCTTCTCCCCTCGTATTCACGAATTATTCTTTGTTTCAGTCGTGGGACGGCTTTTCATTCATCCTGATTTGATCTCATCATCAAGATCCCTGCAGGTCCATTATTGGGAGCTCAATTCATCGTTATAATCCCCACTATCTACACTCGTTGCGCACTTACCTCGCAGACTCCCCGCCAGTCTGCTAGATCCGGTACGCTGCATAACCCCTCAATTAGTCTACGGACGTGGTCGCGGGGCTCCAAAAAAACACTGCCGACAGACGCCGTTCCAAGGCTTCTATGTTGGGAGCGAGGTAATCCAGCGATGGGGCCGCAGTCCTAAGGCGTCCTGACCACCTCGTCGCCTTCCGGCTTCCCCTCTGCTCTCTCCCTTTGGTCCTTGTTTGTTTGGAAGCAGCAGCACCGTCACCATGTTGGGCAGGCTGTTGAGTACGGCTGCGTCCACCTTGAACCCGGCGAGTTATGGCTCCCGGAATGCTGCCCAGCTGGAGTCGGTGACGGAGGAGGAACACACCTCGGGCCTCTTGTTCCCGGACGCGAGTCTGCTTCGACGCTCCAACGCGCATGCGTATCCCCTCCAAACAAGCTTCTCGTCTCCGAACGCTTCGACCGCCGGCGCATACGATGATAGGGGAGGATTAGAATTAGACGCAGGGAAGGATTTCAGGGTCCTCATCGCGCAGAATGCGCTGGGGGACCGCGATGAACCATGCATATTGCTCGATACCCGTACGACCTCGGATCAGTCTCCTCAGGGTCTGGGCTTGGATCCTCATGTGTTTGATGGTTCACTGGGCAGACATTCGCGAACAGCAAGCCTCTCGAAGGCACCACCTCGTCGTGCCTCAGTCCAGAATACCAACCAGTCCTCTCTGGTAGAATCCAGCCCGTTGGCTATGGCGGCCAGTGCGAGGAAGGCCGGCCCGTTGAGCCCTGGGGCCTTTAGTCGTGCGAGAGGTCGGAGTTCCACGTTGTCCGCTGCAGTGGGTGGCCCTGAATCCTACCATAATCGCCATGGTGGTGATTCGAGCGAATACGGACTCTTGAACTGCATCTTTGGAAGCAGTGCTTTCAGTTATCGAGGCTCTTCGACTAAGATCCATATTCTGTCTGCGGATGGTGACACTACCAACAGCTCACCCAGCGGCTCTCCATCGTTCCGTAGCCATGACAATTATAGTTCTCGGAATATGGCACAGCGCGGCCCTCTTTCCCGAGCACACACGGTTGGAGTGCAACCTGGGTCAAATGCACTACATGACAGAGTTAATGATCTGAAGCCCCCATCCAAGGTGGTTGTTCTCATCACGAGGATGTTCAGCGTCAACCTCCCTGATGCACGTGACAGCACACTGGACAGTCAGGAGTACGCCCCATCTCCCTTCCAAGAGTCTGTCCCCGATGGGTATCCCTTCCCAGATATCAACAAGCGCAAGAAGATCAAAGAAAAGAAAACCCCGATGTATGCCGTTGCTATCAGCATCCAGATACCTTTGGGTGCTAGACATGGCCCCCGTCCTATCTCGCGCTTGGGTGCTCAGGGAACAGACCCTTTGAGACCGGGCGGTTCAATGTCATTCTCCCTTGATGGTGGCTACTCCTTTCTCGAGGAAACCCTTTCACTTTCTTCGCCGCCGGCGAGCTTGGACGAAAGGATCGACATGCTAGTGGATCACTGGGACGTGATCACTCGTACTCTGTCTCATCTTGAAAAGCTAGCAAGCAGAGAGATTCTCTCCCTGCTTAAGCAGTTTGATGCCTTGTCTACTCTTCAACCCAAGCCGGCCAAGGCACCCAACATGCAGAGAACGAATCAGACGATAGTCCAACTGCCGCCGAATATATTAGTGGGAAATTCCAAACTCAGAGAGGAAGCGTTGCTATCATCACAGCGCATATGTTTCGCTCTTCGGATTCCCCGTGTGGTCACGGGACAGAGCAGGTGGGGAGTATGGCGTGAAGAAGCCCGTTGGATCGCTCGAGGATTGGGAGACAAGGAACACAATTTCTTCTTCCTCGTCCTGATCACATCGTTCCTTGGCAATCATACCGAATGGCTCAGTTCTCTAGGACCTGATTGGTACCGGAGACGCCATTATCAGCAGCAGAAGGCTCAGCAAGATGCAGAGCCAATCATATCAAACAGAACCGTGATCGTGTGCCCGGACAAGATGACTGCTCGAAGACTGATCTTTCTCTTGTCAGCCTTCTTACCTTCTAGGCAGCGCTTCGAACCTCCTACTTCGCCGTTCCGTCCAGGATCTTCCACCAACACGCGACCGCTATCACAGAGTCCTCCCAGTGTCCCGCAGCTTAGGCAGGAGTCCCTACGGAGAACGATCGAGAGGCGGGCCCGTGCTCAACGACTCAATCTAGACGATGGTGGCAGCCATGAAAGGTCGATCAGTGTGTCATCCAGCGAGACGGCACACCGGTCTTCTGATGATGTCGATTCTGTTACCGCACCGGACTTTCCAAGGGTAAGGAGGGAGTCTGATGCGCGCTCCATTAGAACCATGAATCTCTCTATTCATGCAGATGCGCGAGTAAGGAAGGCCACTGCATCCACTGCTTCGGCTATAGCTCCAAACTCGACGGTGCCTGTTGCCCATTTTGCTTCTCAACAGAATCGGCGAGTACTTGGTAGACGAGAACGGCCAGAATCTGATGAGACTGATAGCTTAGCATCAGCAAACCTGCTTCGGAACTTGCAGAGGAGCGACAGCTCGAACATGAGTTCTGACAGTAGCAACCCTGCGGGCAGCAGATGGAGTATTCTCTCTGGATTCTGGAGTTCGCGACAGGGATCATCTACAGATGATACTGATGTCTATCCGACTCAACCCATTGGAAGGAGACCGTCTGCCGCATTTCCAGCGAAGCCACAGGTCTCCAAGCCAACTCTCAGTCAGATGGCTCAAGAAGTCGGAGGCTCTAGTGAAGAAACATCGAAGGACATAGTGCCGAGCAATAAGATCACAATCCCATCTTCGTCCACTGCTCCAAAGGAATTGGATGAAAGTCCCCAAGAGTTATTGTCCCCCAATACTGAACGCACCAGAGAAACACAATTGAAACTCTCTGTGCGCTCCCAAGACGGCGTCGTCGACGTTGAACTCCCCTTACCAGGTTTTGTCTCCTTGTCATCCTCAGGTGATTCGACATTGGCTTCACCTAAAAAGACACGGACATCAGTCACTAGCGTGGATGCTGTTGCGTCGACTCACAGCAGCAACTCTGGATTCAACGTGCCGATCAGAGAAAACGATGGACCCAACACCAATGTTGCCGGTTGGTTAAAGAGCTTTCACGAAGACTTCCTTCTTCAGGCGGTAAGGCCTTATGATAGCTTGGAAACTGATATCAAGAGAGCCATGTTGGCTGAGGCTACACCTAATCCGCTACCCGCCTCATCAGATGTTGATGGTGCAGAGAGGTGGGTTGATGTAGCCACCACTCTAATTGCCGACACCCGGACTTTCAGCGTCAAGCGGTTACGCCTGAGGCGAAAGATTCAAGGCAGCGGCACACCACTGCGCCCCCCCGCTTCACCCTTTACTAACAGCCGCCCAACAACACCTCGTCAGCGCCCGGAAACGCCATCTACAACACAGTTTACCAGTTTGTTCTCAAACCCCGTCCGGTCTCGCAAAGACTCGATGACAGCAATGATTGATCCCGCCGCGATTAATGAGGCCGAGGAGAGATTTGTTGAAGAGCATGTAATGGACTTGGATGAGATACTGGTCGACGCAGTCGAGCGGGTCCTGGCACAGAGTGGCCAGTCTTCAGTCGTGCCTACGCGGCCACCGTCTCCCCATCGAGGGCGTAAAGAAGACAAGACGTCGGATACTTCTTTAGCTCAGAGTGATATTCCCACCGTGGAGGTGCCTCGCGCTGAGTGCCGTAAAATGGTACTGGGTGCGTTGGAGGAAGTCGTACGCAGTGTGACTGCTGAACGCTTCCGTGAGGACGGGGATCCGGATCTAAGCCACCCCGTCTCATCCGCAGATAGAGAACAGAAAAAGAAGCTTGCAGCTGTCGACAATACGCTAAGAGAAGGAGTCCGCAGATGGCTTCTAGACGTCGAGGAAGCTGTCTGATACTACGTTCCGTGTGTAGTGTATGGCATACATCCTGACAGTTTAGGCGTTGATTCGGTTCGGTTCCGTCCAGCGCTTACTATCTTCGTCTGTTCATACAGAAGAAGTAAGATTAACGATCGGAGGCTGACCAGGAGGGTTAATTCTTTTCCTCTTTGGCTTCAATG
>JAPVCE010000029.1:1782297-1800478 GCA_029606265.1 Paecilomyces dactylethromorphus | reverse complement strand
TTTTTTTTTTTTTTTGCTTACTTTCATATTATTCCTCTCCGTCCGCCCTAGATCTCATACGCCGGCGTCACTCTATTCTTCCAGTATTCCTATCGCAACGATTATCGTCTGTTTCTCTCCTGAACAAGCTTGTGGCTCCCTAGAACTGCAAACTATGGGTGAAAAACGTTGATGGTGTACTTTCTACACTTGACCTAATGTTGTAATATCAGAGGCGGACACTCTATAGACTCTGTGGCGTTTTCTACTTAATGCCATAGATATCCTTTTGTCTATTACTTTTAATCTTTATTCATTATTTATTAACCAAACGGTCTCCGGGGATCTCTAATGCGAGTAGCAGTGATAAGAAAGAGAGCAGTGGATTAAAAGTAATTGTGTCATGTGTATTTCCTTATCACTATTATCATAATACATTCATTTTCCTTGGAGTCTAGTCTCTAGTCCACCGTAAGAACTTCCTATGAAAAATTCATATTTCACACACCGTATCCAAATCAAACCATAGCAATGTAATACATGCGTTGCCATTTTAGCTTTAGCAAAGAAGAATGGCCAGAGGGAATAGAGGTTGACAACATGAAGCGAGAATCATTATTCGTTTAAAGTACGGGACCGAGATATCCACTTCGAGGACTTCCCGTTCTGCTGGCGTTGGGTTCGCGATACTGCGTTCCTGCTGAACTGGCGTCGTTCAATGAGCTTGAGTCTCCTGACTGACGAGATACCTGGGTCAATGATGGCGAGATGTGAGGGCCCACAATACTTGCAGGGAGCTCTAACGACGGGATCGACGAGTCGAGCGTCATGGTCGGTACAGGTCCGACTCTCGTCGAGATAGTTCGGATCTGCGCTTCGTTGTAGAACTGCTCTAGCTTCGCAGCGTCGTTGCAGAATTCCTCTAGTTCGGTTTTGATCTGTTCTGGCGTGCGGGTGGGATTGATGTTCTCGACGCTGGAAGAGTAGGAACTCACAGAGCCGCTTATGTCAACGGGGCGGATAAGCGGGGATGGCCGAGGAGAGATACGGTCTAGGGGATCAAAGGTAGATGCCCGCGGCCGGTACTGATCTGAACGGTCACCTCGATCGAGCCTGGATGCATCCCGTGCGAAGATTGCCCTAGTGCTATACAGCCGGTTGGCAAGGAACAGGAAGTCTCCTTCATCAGTTATCTGGATGATCACAAGGCCAGATCGATGGATGTATTGAGGATAACGAAAATTGGGCTTTCCCCATGAGTAGGAAACTTCTACATCTGGTGGGTACGCATTCGACGCTTCGAAATCCAGAACATAGTCCAACTTTTTGAGAAGGGCTTTGTGATAGTAAAGGTTGTCAGGGGCGCCTTGTTGTGCAAACGACATCGTATTGAAGATGGTAGGAGCGGGTGGTCTGGGTGGCTGGACTTTGAGCTTTATCATGTAAGGCTTTCTGAAAGGCTGAATCTCAGAAACTGCAGATACTTCGGCTACTGGAACCTGCGCGAGCTTCAGCCCGAATTTTTCTGCAGTCGATGCCCACGATGCAACAGCGTCTTCAATAAGCTTTGGTGTCGTCTTCATCCAGTGGATCTCGATGTGGAAACAGTTGTCGGGGTTATGTAGTCGGTCGTAGTGAAGGTAAACAAACTCTGGACGGTTGGATCGTCTCCTAGGATCCACATCGTACTTCATGGCCTTTGAAAGCACGATGGCTACCTTCGATTTCACCTTTGTGGGAGTGTTAAACGTCGATGTTGCCGTCTCATCAGTAGTTTCGGACTTTACCCTACCTCCCGATGGAGAGTCTTTCGGATTATCTGGCATCGGTGTCGATGGAACAGATTTATCCAGCTTCTTCGGTGCAGGGAACCATCCCGTTCGAGACTCAGGTCTTGAGACCCGATACTCACTAGCGATCTGGTAGAAGTAATTGCCGTCCCGGAAATTATGTCTCTTCTCGACGTGCTGGAAAAGTCCATGCTTCATCAACTCGTTACCAAATTCAACAGCTTCTTCGCGAGTATCAATGTCGCGAAAGCTCTGCAGTAGCCAAGTGGTAAACTCGAACCCGATGAAGCAATTATAGTGCAGCCTCCAGTGCCATCTCCTATCCATCATACGAACGCCTTTCTCTCCTTGTATTGTCTGTGCCAAGGATGACAAATTTATGCTAGACCTCTCCAGCAATTCAGAGTCTGGGAGCAGTTGTGCCGGCGGGTTGTCAAGACCGGGATCAATGAGTAATATCCGGTCAAGCTCGGCAGCGACAACTTCAGAAGGATTTCTGGTTTGGTACATGATATTCAGCGGGTTCTGATCCTTGTTTCGCGCTGAGCTTTGAAACCGCTTTTCTTCCTGTGGCACATATTTATATCGCTGCCATATGTGCGTCAACTGGTTGATACCAAGAAGATGAATTTCTTCTTCGTTGTCTTCGTTGAATGATGTTACGCGTCGTTTAGAGTGAGCAGGCATTCGCATAGGGATCAGAACGTAACGAACCCGCCAAAATCGAAGCTGGTGCGCTGGATCGACAAGGTGGTCCCTATGGCCGGCTAGATAATTATCGGCGTAGTTCCAGTTGAACTCTTCCCTTAAAGGTTCCAAGTTCACGTCTTTCACCTCATATTCGGTACTCAGGTAAGTCCGCATTGCAGGTCTGTATATTGCAGAATGTCCTTTATTAGACAGCGAAGCAGCTGACGTTCGACGTGTGAATCTGGTAACTTCGACCTCCCCACCTGTGACGCAGACGAGACGGTGGATAGTATTCCCCATTGAGAGATATATTGTTGTACCGTCCTTCCCGAGGGCGCGGTAGTCAAAAACGTTCAAAGATTCAAGCTCGTATTGACCACATGCTTCTGCGACTGCATTTCCAATGACGATTTGAAAGCCGTGAGAAAGACGGAGCGAAATCATGTCTCGAAGGAGGACATCTCTGCCCTTAGGGGGCTCTTCTCCCTCTAGATCATCATTCGGAAACACCCTATATGGAGTTTGTAGGTATTGAGATGCAAGTTCGGCAGTCGTTGGAAATTCCTCCGTTGTCAACGGTAGAACAGCAGGGGATTTCAAACTTTTCCATTTGACAAGGGCGACATGTGGTGGTCTTGGATACGCATGCTGCCAGCGCCCAAACCAACCGGCCTTACGCAATGTTTCCTTAGTAGTATTTGATGGGTTGATAGACCTCACCCACGGAGCTAATGCCTTGCTTGGTGACTGGCTCGTTGACGCGTCTTCAGGGCCCGCGTTGAGAGTGATATCCACTTTGGGTCCTGTCCTCTTCATCGGAAATATGCCGGTGGTCTCCGTCTGTTTGCCTTGGCCATAGGGCACCTCTGTTGCTGTTGTAGAAAACGAACTTGCTATGACAGAGCGCTCCGGATCTGGGTCTTCTGTTATCTTCTTCGTATTGAATTTGATAGAGATTGGTCGTGATGGAGTAACAGCGGCGTTCTCAATGGCTTTTTTTACAGTAACGGGCCTATCTGAAGATTCACTAATGCTGGATACCGACGCAGCATCTCCCGAAGAGGAGGACGGCCGCCCGACGCTCATAGTCTCAGATAAGACTCCAGTGGACTGTTTTTTGTTTAAGACAGGTGTGGCCTGCGCATGCTCGACGTTGATCTCAGTACTCGCCTGGGCTCTTGGAGGAGCTGATCCCAGTCCGCGCAGAGCGAAACTAATTGTACGAGATATCCGACTAGGCCGAGCAGCTGACGCTGTCTTTATAGCTGGCTTCCGCGGAGAGGCGTCCTTGGTTATAACAGGACTCTTGGGTCTCACTGAAAGTAAACCTTGTTTCTCTTGTTTTTGAGAAGTAGAACGGAATGAAAGGGATCGTTCGGTCGCATCATCTTCGTGCTCTTTCAAGCTCTTAATCGACCTAGCGGAAAGCCGATCATGGGCATGCGACGCTTGGACATCCGGTTCAATATGCTTCTTCGATCTTTGCTGTCTCCGAGAGCGACGGTAATCTAGAGATGGGTGGAAAACGGCATCATCATAGTCATCCATCCAACCGAGCACCTTCTTCTGATATTTACCAGAGCTGGGTAGAATGATATCCCTGGTGTTTGTTAGACTTGGAAGGAACGGCTCTGGTCGGAGACTGTCGCTCAGAGGTGCTTTATATGAAGAATTAGGGGAAAACATAAGTTTTGCAGTGCGCGGACTAACAGCACCTGTACCAGGACTGTGGACTGACTGCGGCATCCTATGGAAGCCATGATGTCCTTCAGAAAGGTAAGGGATGGATATGTTTGATTGTTCGCTTTCCATCACACCCATCATCTGAATCTCGTACATCCTCACTCTCGGTATGAATAGCTTGGACTGTTTCGTGACTGTATGAGGAATGGGAGCATTAGGGTCTTTTTTTGATAATCTCCGTGCTCCCCTATATGTTTCCGGATTCCAGTAAGAGATATCAAGCCAGTGGGGAATACCAAAGCACCACTCTCTGGAATTGTCCAACTGTTTCTCTCTGGAGATTGGCCTAGCGAATGATCCAGCTGCACTTGTTCGAGGAGAGACATATGAAAGTTTTGATGTAAGACTTGAGGTATGATGACGAAATTCTGGCGAGGAGTGGTTGCTGTAGGTTTCCCCCATAGTCGAGCTTGGAGGCCGTTCCTTCGGTCTACGGTACTTAAATAAGGGAACTGAATGAAGTGGTAAGGGGCTGAGACAGACAAGATCGATAGAGATCCCATAGTTTGTGAGAACTTCAGTTGTAGAAGCTAGAGATTCGTAGGAAACCTCAAAGACTCCAGTACCGGGAGTGATCACCACAATAGACGTCGCCGTATGGATCATATCGCGGTCAATGTGGTCATATGCGAGATGAGCGGACGCAAGATGGATGGCCTCTAGGATATTTCCGCGCAGAGCAGAACTGGGGCGGCCAGCAATGGTTGCTTTCTTCGGCGTTTCTCCTGGGGAAGTTCCATCTTGACCAGTACTCGTTGGGGTATCTGCATTATCAATAGTTTGAATTGATACATCCCTCAAAAAGATCCTGAAGTCTTTCTTTAATTCATTCAAGATAGTCGTCCAATGGCCACTTGCCATATCGTTTACCACTACTCGATAAAAATCCCGTGTGGACACACGATCTGAATCAGATATTCTCTTCAGTGTCTCCACGTTGAGAGCCGGTGGATCTGAATCAAGGGTTGCATCATATTCGACCCTAGTAAAGAGCACAATGGTGACGAGATGTCTGGCCTCAATGTTCGCCCAGCGCTTGAATAACTCAGGAAGAAAGCCATTGATCACCCGACTAAATAGGATATCGCCAGTTCCTTCTGAGTCGAAGTCCCACATCTCTCGGGACATTTGGATAAAAAGAACATATTTTGCTGATTCACTGCGAAATATAGGAATAGTGCTGGGTGCGAAGTAACCTGACAGAACCTTTTTACCTCTGATGAAGATATTTTTAATGGTCGCCTTGATGCTTCCCATAAAGAGGATCTTCTGGCCCTTATAGATCGTCTTGTCCACTAATTCGGACATGACTAACCGCCACATATCCGAGCGCACGAGATACTGATCCCGGAAAGAGATCTCGACGTGTGATGCCGAACATTGTGAGCGATCCACAAGTGATAAGAGGACCGAGGATCTATTCTTGAAGCCAAATATATTGGCGATATTGTTCGTCACTGATATCTCTAGTTTCGAATGGCGCAGTTTGATATCCTGCGGGACAGGTTTGACCACAAAAAGATAACGCCCTTGCGTATGGGACTGAAACTTGCTGTTTGGGTTGAAGTTGGAGTTTTGGTTTATGTCGACATTATTCTCATGGATAGACCTCGAGCCAATCTCAGGCTTGAGCTGAGAGTGGGACGCATCTGTAGTTCCCCGAACGGGTGATATCTCGATCACATCACCCACTCTGACACCCGTCTCACTGAACGCCGCCTGATTGAACAGAACTTCTTCACGAGAGAAATTCTCATCATGGACCCAAAGCGTGCATGGACGTCGATTCAGTCCTGTGGGGGGTTGCTTCACAGAGCTTCCGTCGGCCGTTTCCCCCGGGTCACAATGGGACGTTCCCACCGAGCGAGGAGTTCCAAGAGTTTCCAAGCTCGCCGCACTCACCTGCCTCAAATGCGAACCCTTCACGGGCCCACGTGAAGGCATCCTAAATCCCAGAGGTCCATATATCGAACCAAAGATTCTTTGATAAGTCAGCGCAAGGCGTGGAATGCCTTCCCGAAAAGCAACTGATTTGGATATCAACGACCACCGCATTTACGTATGTGGAAGGCGGTGAGGTACATAATCATGTGATTTACTCAATCTCCATATTATCCCAAAAATTTTTTGCCCTACACAACCAATGGCAAGATGGCCGAGTTGGTCCAAGGCGTCAGGTTAAGGTCTACCTTAATAACAACTTATCAGCTAAGTTCCTGATCTGCGAAAGCAGGCGTGGGTTCGAATCCCACTCTTGTCAATTCTTTTTGCTGGTTGGATGGGGATCTATCGAGTATGAAGCTCTTGGGAGTAAAATGCTGAAGCCCTAGAGAAGGGGAAATTTGATTGGCGAAGGGCCGAAGATGGTAACTTTAGATGATCGTGGGTTCCACACTGAGCCAAGGAATGACTTGGCACGAGCCACTCATTACTACAGTAGAAGCTGGAACGTAAATCGCGATATCCCGTTAATTGCAAGAAACATCCATTTTGTTGAAGTACATTCATAGTGATATCCCGATCTTTACGTACCACATCCATTTTTGATCCAAGAATACGACTGTCAACCAATATCACTTGGGTAATCTGATAATAGTTGCTGATTATGGATACAAGATTTCCGGCTAGGATTGAGGGGCCTACACTCCCCTCCAACATCATCTCTGAATCCGAGCGAAGCCCTGCTGGTTGCCCTCATGAACCACTTGTGTGGCTTTGGTATATCCATGTTGTGCCGTCGCCTGATGCCCAGATTCCAGATGATGTCAGATAAAACTGTAAATAGCACGTTCTACATAGCTTAATCCTTAAAATGCTAGTCAGTTTCCTTGACACAATGTCACTTGCGTAATAAACGGTGTCTAGAACAAAGTTTTGACTGTGCATACAAGCAGTTGACATTGCGGTCAGCATTGTGGAGTTGGTACTACCTAGAGTCAAAATTCTTTCGGCTATAGTCAAAGACTCAGCCATCCGCCGTTTGGAATCAACCTCGTAAAAGAATGAAGGAGCTGAAGTGGAGCAGCACCTGGTCCTTCAACAAATGGAATCAGCGGTGTATTAGTTTATTTTCATTGCTAAGATAATTCTTCTGCCTGGGACACGGCCACTGAATCGTTATTAGAGTAGGCTGTAATATTACTCTAGCAGGTCATTACCCAGACCGATCACGAGAGGGATAGGCCACAGCTATGGCGGTGCAAAAACTTTTCAGCCACTTTCGCCATTTCGGTCGATCTCTAATGGAGGTGAATATTCCCTTATTGGTACAAGCCCAGATCATTAGTCGTATTTGTTGTGATACGAGAGATCTTGGCGCTGGTAGGCATGCACACTGGCGCTAGCTCTGAGCAGAGAAACAAAGCGACGAGAGCCCCCTGTTGTCCACAGATGCTACCTGCACAGCCCAATAATGATCGGATTTGGATTAGGTGCCTCGTAGTTTGATGAGAGTGATCCACTACATATGCGCCACACTCCACACCCTTGTCGGGCAGGATTAGGGGATGTGGCTTGTAGGAGAAGAAGTGCACAGTAGATGCCACGCAGCAAAAATTTGCGATGACTGGTATTCCGGACTCTCAAAGGAATAGTGTTGAAATCATAATAGGATCATCGCATCATATCGTCAGGCCAATGGTGGAGAGCATGAGACAGGAGCAATACGTCAGGATCAACACGGCACAGTGGACAATCAAGGACAGTCGCGCCAAGAAACACCGTCGAAGCACAGGATGCTTGGAACTTCTTGGCTTGTCCGAAGCTTTGCTTGGAAGGGTCTTGGCGTATAGAATCTTGCCGTTTCAAGATTTTCGACTTGGCAACTCCCCTGAGACTTCTGATATCTTTCTTCAGGATGTGAACGACTTGTCAGAACGATCTTAATTGATAACTTTGGAATCCCTGACTCGCGTGATGTTTGATCGTTGACAACGATCACATCAGCCACTGGGCGCCTCCCCCCCGCAAGTGCTCAGACGTGTTGTTAAGTTTGTGGATCGAGACTTTGCCGCCCAACCAGGAACGCGTGTCTATAGTGCGGGCACTAAACCGAAGGATCGATGCGAGAGAAGACCCGGTGTGTGGCTGAGCAGTATTGGGTTATAGCGAGCTTCGTGTTTCGAGACTATGTGCCCCCCGTTGGCAAATGCGCCCGGAACTGGTTTTGCTTGCGTTTTCAATCGCGATCGAGTCTGCCTCGTTGTCTCATAGATGCAATGTAAGTACTTAATGTTGTAGCTTTTTCCCGTGCGCAAACAAGGGGGCCTGTCATTACAGGAAAACATTGCTTTCACTGCCGCGTATCACAATCTTATCGTCACTTCCTGCAGAGATCGTTTGCAGATCATCGGGAGCCAACAACAGAAGCCTTCTTTGTGGAGTCTACACAGGAAAAAACATCTGCGACGTATCACACCAGCCGCTGCCAAGTCAAGCGCCCCTTATCATTTCAACCTTACCACCAACATTGCGGTCTGGCGCCTTCTCATTCTTTCTTTTAACAGCGAGCCACACCAACTGTTGTCACTCTCTTGACTTGCGCTCCTGAATTCAACGCTCGCTCGTGATGCGTAAGTACTGGGGACTCTTCTATACCCCGCCAACCACGCAGAACTGATGACTGCTTGCAACAGATATCTATAGACGCCACGCAAGGCAATTGGCCTGGTACGATGATGAGGGTGAACCCACAAATCATAATCCATTCAAGAAATTCAGAGCTCGTCCGCGGCAGTCGGGGGAAAGTCGTCTGGAAAGTGGATTGCATACAGTGAGGACAGCCGACCATGTAAGCACCGAGGAGGAACGACGACGGCGCATCGACGTGACAGGGGGATTGAGCGGCCCTCAGCATGCAGACACACTCCCTGCACCAGACTCGGCCGGAACAGACCACACGAGAGCAGCAGAAGAAAATCCCGCAGACAAAAATGGACTTGAACAGTCGGTACAGAGCCATGAACCGATCAATCTCTCATCTACTCAATCCTCCCTGGGGGAGGGGAAGCCGCGACGAAGGAAACTATTTGCGAAGTTTACCGACAAAGATAGCGATACTCTTGCGCCGTCAAAATCTCGAGAATCTGTGCCTAATAAGCAGAAATTTACTGTTGTGGGACAGTTGAAGGCTACGATATTTAATTCCTGGATCAACATCCTTCTGGGCGCAGCTCCCGCAGGAAGTAAGATATTGCTCCCCATTTCGTCTCGCGTCCTGAGGCTAACATTACCAGTCATTATTAATTATCTTCACGTCGACCCTACAGCGGTGTTCGTCGTTAATTTCATTGCTATCATGTAAGTCTGGGACGGGAGAAATAAGGAGTGACGTGGACTAATTCTGGATAGCCCACTGGCTTCGATGTTGAGTTATGCCACAGAAGAGATCGCGTTACGGTAATTCAGCCTGTGCCTTCGTGGATGTCATCCCCGGCTAACTATTGTATAGAACTGGTGAAACTATTGGAGGTCTTTTGAACGCGACGTTTGGGTACGAGACGCTCCATCCCCGCAGAGAATGCCGTTGAAACTAACAGAATCAGTAATGCTGTCGAACTAATTGTCGCTATTTTGGCCCTTGTCAAGAACGAGGTCCTTGTTGTCCAAACTTCTTTGATCGGAAGCATGCTATCCAATCTACTTCTTGTCATGGGGATGTGCTTCTTCTTTGGTGGAATCAACCGCCTAGAACAGCACTTCAACCCCGTCGTCGCAGAGACGGCAGCAAGTCTGCTTGCTCTGGCTGTTGGGAGTCTTATCATTCCTACTGCCTTCCACACCTGGTCTGATGCTGGCGATAGCGGAGTTGCTCCTTTGTCTCGAGGCACGAGTATCATTCTCCTGGTCGTGTATGGTTGCTATTTGTTCTTCCAGCTGAAGTCTCACTCGGAGATCTACAACCGACCAAGCCCTAAGGCCGAGAAGCGAACTACTAGCGTTGGTCAAGGTGACGCGAATAAGGGAATAGCACAGATGGGCCAGATGCTGACCACTGGTATTGGAGCATCGGATGGTGAGCAGGTGGTAACGATGGCGGATCCCGACGACGAACCGGAGGAGCCTCAGCTCAGTATTTTGGTTGCCGTAATTACCCTGGCTGGATCGACTGCCTTGGTGGCTCTCTGTGCAGAATTCATGGTCGACTCGATCGATGCGATTACAGACAAGGGCGGCATCTCGAAGACGTTTGTCGGATTGATTCTACTTCCTATTGTTGGAAACGCCGCTGAGCACGCCACTGCTGTCACGGTTGCCTGTAAGGATAAGATGGACCTTGCGATCGGAGTTGCGGTTGGATCTAGCATGCAGATCGCTATGCTGGTCCTGCCTCTGGTTGTTGTCATTGGATGGATCATGGGTGAGTTCTATCCATAACCCACTTTTTCTCTATGTTCACTTACTAACCCATGCACAGGCAACGATGACATGGTATGTTTCGAGCATCATCTGTAATCTCATATCTGAACCGGAAGCTGACTGCGCAGACTCTATACTTCGACGCATTCCAAGTTATCCTCTTGTTCGTTGCTGTTCTCCTGGTACGTGATCCTCCCCATCCGATATCTATCATATTGGAATCGATCGAAAAAAACAGTTATACTAACCAACCGCTTGCAGGTCAATTACCTAATTTCAGACGGAAAGTCACATTGGCTCGAAGGCGTTCTCTTAATGACCTTGTATATTATCATTGCTGTTGCTGCCTGGTAAGAACACACTCATCCCAGCACCGTCCAGTCCCCCCTGAAGAAGTTGACTAACTTTTTTTCTACAACACAGGTTCTACCCTTCGCACACGGATTCAGACTCTTCATAAGATATATTTCTAAATCGACTCACGAACTCCAGACCGGTTCTGCAACCCTTTATTTTCATTAATTCTTAAACCCTCAAATTTAAAATCTTGCAAAAAACCATCAATGCTATCCGCATATCAACCTTTTCTTCCTTCCCATCTACTTACTTATTTCTGCGCGGATAAACATACCCCATAGGATTAGCTCTGTTTTCTGGATTATTTTAACGAGCCCCTTCCAGCACCAGCTATGCTATTTATCTATTATCAATATGCTGGCTCCTTGTGGTTGTCACTTTTACTATGTTTTGAGAAATCCAAAGAGGATAGACCGGATTGGATCAACGAATCGCCCGGATGAGATAGCCTTTTTTTTTTCTACTCCTTCTAACTTATACCTCTACCTGTTCACTTTCAGGGTGTATTATTACCTTTGACGATAGGAAATACTTTACTTTTTTTTAAGACTGTCGGTTGTGCCGAGAGGGGTCAATTTAACACCTTTTTTTCTGAGGATCGGTTTTATTTGGAATAGAAGAGTTTTCTGTGTAACGAAGGTTATCGAACCTAGCCTATGGTTGTGTTTTTCTTTCTGTGCGCTCTTCCCCCTGGTGGATGTTACGCGGGTAGCAGATGCAGCCAGCAGGGGGGGAGCTCTCTACCCCGCCAGAAGGGGGTGTATCCAGTGCGATGCGTATAGTCCATCTCCTGCTGCAGCTTTCGACCGTAGCGGCAATGACAACTCCCATCTCTACCTTTTGTCGACATTAACGATCTGATTGATTCCTTCCTGGTGTCCGCCAAGAAAAGCAGAGCAGGTGGCGTTCCTTTCTCTGACACTTAATACCATTGTGTACGTGGGAATTGCCAGACTGATACTGCCGTTTCTTTCTACAGTAGCTGTTGGTGTATGTGCATTTCGGATATCTAGTTATAGGCGAGGAATGAATCCCGATTGGATGGCGTCCGGGGTTTACAGTAATTGCTTCCGTGAATATGGGATGGGATGGGATTACGAAGGAGTAAATCACAGTGGTCGTAGATCTGTTGCGGATGGGATTTCCTGGGGAGATCCTTCCATCGACTGATGCGGTGGTAAAGTCTGCTTAAACACTCATCCAGCGCTCCCGTCGTAGGATATAGCTCGGACCTCCAGCTTACCATGAGGTCAGTGGTGAGACTGAAGCATGGCTGACCTATCGAGTGGACTGTCTGGTCTATCCCCAGATTGACAGGATCAGCTGTGGTTTCTCCAGATTTCCAGGTCCGGTCCAAGCTGACCGCTCCGGGAGGGTGAGCGCAGGGATGCTGGGATGGAACATGAAAAAAAAGGTTAGCTAAACCGGGAGCGTTGGGCAACCCTGCTGGGATGCTCCTCGTTCGACCGTCCAATCTCATGTGAAAGCGCATTACCGAGCGCGGTTGGCATCGCTGCGTGCAAGTTTGCCGTTTACCTAGGTCCATTGGTAGCCGTGAAGACTTTTCCCTTGATGATCCAACCTACAGCCGGCTCCTGAGTTTCCCCGCGGGGAGAGGGGGGACTAGAGATCAGTGGAGTGGGTAAGCCTTTGCAGAGTTAGAGCCCAGCAACCGACCACTGCTCTCCCTCTCGCACGGTCATCCGGCCGCACGAGGTCACGAAGCTCGTCCACCACGGACGTCAGGATCGTAGTAGCGCATTGTTCTTATTCTCGGTTCGGTTGTTTCCCGTGGTGGCCGCGGTGCCACGTCAAAGAACCCGTGCCCCGTCTCACCCCCGAAGAAGAAAAGAAAAAGGGAAAGCTCCAGAGTGCTTTGCCGTCTGTTCTCGTGTGACCAGAATCTGATGATGTCGGTGAGGAGGCGACCGACGAGTCCAGGCTGCAATGGTGATCGTGGAGAGTTCCTGCAGGATGGGATGTGCGTCTGCGTCCAGCTGGGATGCTCGTGTCTGGTCGCCGTTCGCAGACAGCTCGAGCCAGAATCATCGCCCCTGGGCCGGGTGAAGCAGGATGGAAGATGGAGGTCGGAGCGCCGGCTGAGCGACCGCGGGGTAACACGATGGCTGCTCTGACGAAGAAGAAGAACCAGACCGACAGGGTTCCGTGATCCATCTTACCCCAGGTGTGTGCTCTGGCGCCTCCACATGGCTGCTCAACCGCCCCCCAACTCTAGTTCCAGCTCTAGTTCCAGCTCCAGCTCTCCAGCTCCAGCCGCGGTGAAAAAAGAAGATTCTTGACCACGGACTTAACTTGACTCTGCCTGTGGGCGGTGGGGCCGTCTGCAGCTCATGAGCCGTGGGTGGTGAATTTCTGACTCGTCTCGCTCGCTTTGGGGTACGGCAACCCGCGTCAGCATTCCTCCGCCATCCTGGTCGGACCCGAAAGCCCAACCCAACACAACACCGGCCAACAGCTGCAGGATGGCTGTCCAGGTGAGCCGGACGAAAGAGTCAATGGCAGCAGCAGAAAGTGTTTCGAGCTCGGACTGCTCACTGCCTCAACAGAGACAAGATCTCCGGTGCGACCACCCACCGGTCTGCAGCCATCCGCTCATCTGCCCTCTGCCATCCTTGCTGGCTGCCAACGGCTTCACTGCGAAGGGCAACCCCGACCTGGCACGGGATCCTCCATCGGGAGGGACCGGTCCAGTCGTGCTCGGGCGGTGGGAAGAGCGAAAGTCGAACACCCGCGGAGGGCGTCAGGCCGTCCGACGGTCGGGAAAGGACAGTGCAGGATCGGGCAGGGCAGGGCAAGACCAGCCGTGTGGGAAAGGAAGGGGGAAAAAAGAAACCCAGGTCCCGACAGTCCACCCCCGTTCTGCCCCCCAGAGATTGGCTGCTAGCGAGAACTTTAGCCCCAGCAATTTGCGGGGTCGCTCGGAGCGTGGACGCCAGCAGAAAACAGTCTAGGGGAGAAACGTTGGCGGCTGGTTTAGTGCATCGGAGGCTGTCAGGGCCGGCCAGCTTGGGTGCGGAGAAGCTGGAGCGAATGATGAAGCTGGGAATCATGGCCAATTCTCGGGGAACACGCCTGGCACGCTCAACCCAACCAGCCCGGGCCCCCGGACGGCAATACCCGATGCTCGACACTTTGGTCCTTCATTGGTAAAGATGGTCAGCGAGATGGGCCAGCATCGCCGGACTTTTTCCTCATTGTCTGCTGTTCCCTTTTTTTTTTCTCTTCTCTGGAGCACGCTGTTCTCCTGCGGGCCTCGGCTAAAAGGGGAATTACAATGGCTGGAAGACGTCATGGGCATTCCGATCCTCTCCTGTCGCTGGACCGGTGCCGATTACACACAGACACACACAAACAGACACACCGTCGGCCCTGGGAGCTCCGGGAGGCCAGCCAAAGGACATGGGGGTCCTTTCAGCTCTGCCAGAGCTGGACAACGGTTGACCAGGAGCCGGGATATCCTGCAGAACCGTCGGGCGAGAGGTGGTGATGGAATCTAGCAGTGTAACCGGGGGCGTTCCCCCTAGCGTTCGGGACGGCACCGATGGGTAAGGACTCTACGTCTCCTACGAGCGTCTCCACTCCCCAGGAGCAGGAAAGGACGGAAGGAATGGAGAAGAGACAGAGTTCTTCCACGACTGGTAAGGATTTCTCGCGGGCGTTCCAGGACGGGCTCGGTGGCTTCGAGGCGTCAAGGACGGCGGCGGAATGACTCGCGAGGACCAGACTGCCGATCGGGACGGTCCTGGGGCCGAACGAGGCCAGGGGAACCGCCACGAGTAGCAACAATAATGCGCATGGGGGGCGCGTCATTCGATCTGCCCGACCCAGACTGGGGAAGCGTGACGATGAGCCTCGGGTGGTGGGAGTCCCCGATGGGCTGAGGGAAAACAGGAACCACACGGCTCGCTGCTGGATCGAAGTGATCACGAGTTCTTCCAGTTTTTTTCTCCCGTTTCTGTTTAGTCGGCGACTTTATATATACTACTCCCGGCCGATTGTCTGGGGGAGGAAAGACGATCCGCACACTGAGATTTCGGATGGCACCGGTGGAGGTGCGTGGGCCATTGCTGATAATGCTTTGCCCTGGTGTTTGTGTGTAATAAAGAATTATATCCATTTATGAGGAGAGAGCACTGTTACCAGTACGAGTGCCAGTACCAGCACCAGGTCCAGTGCTCACAGTGGGCAGTTGGGAATTCTCGGGTCTTGAAGGGTTGTGCGCGCCCCCCATCGGGACACAAGGCCGCTCCGGGCTTTTCCCCGTAGGCCCATCGCACCTTTCTCCGGATTATCGTTGCTCCCAAATCAAGTCACTATGGACCGTATAGTGAGCCCGGTTGAGCCCTTGAGTCGTACAGTGCAGCGCTCGGTCCGTAAGAAGAATCATGAATGGTACTTGGCATCCATTCTGCATTAATGAGACCTACGTGATGTGATCTTTTTGGCTTCCGCGTTTCCATGGGGCAGGTCGTTTTCGTTTTCGTCCCCTCTCACGACCATCTTTCTCTAGTCGTCTCTAGTGACTCCATCAGCGAGCACGAGAGCGTGTACTGTACCTGCAATCGAAATCTCTCCCGCTCCGGTCGTCGGCGGGAAAATACACAGACACCCCCCAGAAACAAGACGCTCGGTCTCGATTTCTTTTTTCGCTATTTTGATTTGGTTTCCCTGCTCTCTAAACAGTTCGTCTCCCCTGGTCTTGTTTCCATCACGCCCGGACGGCCCCAGACGGCCAGAAGCGACCTCGGCCCCCTCGTCAGCGTCCACTCACCAGCGCTGGAGTAATTCCGTTTTCCCAAGAGGAACTCAACTGGCTCTAGTCACGTAGCCGGTTAGCCTGGTCTGTCCCCCAAGTTTTCCTGACCCGGCATCTGGCACTCCCCGCGAAAACTAGACGGCATCTGGCTGATCTACTTGCTTTCCCCGGGTCCCATTCACGATCGCCATCCGTCTCTTCCTGTCGGGCTGTTTTTTTTTTTTTCTTCTGTTTCTGCGCCTGTCTACAGCTGCGACTTGGAAGTGGGTTTCTTCTTCTTTTCCCTCCGCCGTCCTCATCCTCTCTCTTCCTTTTCTTTTCCCACCGTCTGCCCCCCTTTTACGTGTGCGCAGACTCGGTTTGCCTCCCCTCCCCCCCCTCCACGTCCGTCACCCCCGGGTTCAACCACCACGCCCGAGTTCCAGCCAAACTTCGCTCTCCCCTCCTCCTCCTCCACCCCCGGTCGGGACCGTTGCCGATCGCCTCTTTTTTTTCTTCTACTCTTCCCACCCCCTCAAAATCCCAGTTGTCGCTCGGCCCACGGAAGTCTCCACTTTCTGCCTCCGTAGCTCGGGTCGCGCGTCCTTGCATAACATAACCCGCGGACTCCACGATGTGCTGCTGGACTGGCCGCTGCAGATAGCAAAAAGACCTGCCGCCATTGTCCTACACGACCGCCTCGACTCAACATTCTTTGTTTAGCAGTCCGTCCTGCTTGCTTCCCAGGCACGCAACCCCGGGTCAGCGATTCACGGACCGTCTAGGCCAAGACCCAGCAGTAATTATTATTAACCCCCGTTGTTTTCCGGGCCCTGACGGTAGCCTGCGTCTGGCCGGCTTCTCCGGGCGACGGCGATCGGTTCCCCCCAACAGTGGCCATTGGAACGATTAAATCGATTCGGATAGTGTCGATCCGGTGCCTGCGACCTCGATTGCCTTGGTTTTGATATCCCGATCTCCTCGACCGTTGACAACTTCACCTCCAACAAACCTGAGAACTGAAGTACTCGGAATTACCCGAACGAGACCCGAGTGCGGCGCTGCTGGTGGTATCACCAGCGCGAAACGCTGTCCGCTTTTCTCCTGATTCTTTATTTTTTTTAGCCCCCAAGGTGAATCGGTGGAACAGAGACCCTGTCCAGAACCACAGTCGGCAAGTCTTTTTTTTTTAATTCTCCACGTGGGAGAAGCCCGCGCGATCCCAAGATGCGCTCCAGCATCGCCTGCTCCCGCTGCCGGCGGAGCAAGATCAAATGTGTCAATGCGGGCATTGACACCACCTGTCGCGCTTGTGAATCCTCCGGAAGGGAATGTGTGTATCCTACACCCGCGATAGGGGTGGGCGGAGCCGCCGCCAAACGCGATATAGGGTCGACGGGCGACGGTGATGATCGCAATGGCGAATGGGATAGTCCCAAACGCCAGCGCTCCCGGAAGGCCATGGGAGGATCGGGACTCAGCGCAAAGGACGCGGCAAGAGCCAGCGTGGATGTACTGGAATCCTCAATACTCACAGTGAAGACGTGGGAGAGTTTGTTTGAATTGTTCCAATCGCATTACGCCATGATCCTGCCCTTTCTACATCCGACGACCTTTCTCAACCAGATCCGCCAACTATCAACATCACAATCAGATGCGCATTCCGCCACGGATCTCTCACAGAGTCCCGTCCCCAAACCAGAGCCCTCTCCATTGATCCTGCTGGGAGTGTTAGCCTTGACGGCGCGCTTTCATCCCCAGCTTGTCGCCTACCATTCGCCGGCATCTACTGGCAATCCGTCGAATCCGTTGACAGCGTCCGAGTTCTACGCAGCGGCGTTACGCACGAAACTAGCAGGTGTCGACGGTGCCGGTCTCACGATACCCGATCTAACCCGCATCCAGGCGCTCTTGATGCTGGCATTGCATGAATGGGGCATGTGCCGGGGTAAAAGCGCCTGGGTTTACGTGGGGGTTGCGATCCGACTGGCGCAAGCCATGGGGCTGTCATTCGAGCTCGAGAACGACATGTCACGAGACCCGAACCGGTCACCGGCTTTCAAACCTGAGACAGATCATTTCGGTATTACGAAGAGGGAGGACCAGAAGGATCAGAATTCAGATGATGTGATTGCGCTAGAGACGAAGCGGAGGACCTTCTGGGCATGTTTCATCATGGATCGCTGTCTGAGCAGTGGCAAGTACCGACCACGGATGATCAAGGTTCACGATCTGGACATCCAGCTTCCCAGTGACAATGCCTTTGCCTTTGGTGAAAGAGTCCGGACGTCGCGATTGAATGATAGCAGTAGCCGTCGTCCCCCCAGCTTCGACTCCCAAGGCGTCCAGATCCCAAGTCTACGACAGAGTATCGGGTTTGGTGATGAGAAGCTACGGAACGGATCTAGTGATTCCAAATCATGGTCCTCAGGCCGGCAACGAAGTGAATCGGGTGATCATGAAATCGATCGGTGGGAAGTGGGTGCGGAGGAATCCGTGCTCAGCAGAG
>JAPVCE010000029.1:1712762-1782188 GCA_029606265.1 Paecilomyces dactylethromorphus | reverse complement strand
TTTTTTTTTTTTTTTTTTCTAGTGATCGTGAGGAGCTTGCTAATGAAAGATCAGAAATGAGAGTTTTCCGCCATGGCATCCGGAATCTCGTTTCCTCCAACTCCGAGCCATGCTGGCAGAGTTTCAAGACGTGCTGCCTCGCAATCTACAGTATTCCCCGAGGAATACGGACACCCATATCATGTATAAGCACACGTTGGCATCGTACACGGTGATGCACGCCGTGTACTTCCTCTCCGTGATCGTGCTCCACCGAGCCTACATCCCTTTCTTACCTATGCGATGCACTGAACCAGTAGGTCCGCTAGATGAACCAACGTTCCCCTTGGACAAGCACCATACGCCCGAAGGCTTCTGGAGAGACAGTACCCGCGAGTTGTTCAAGGCGGCCCGACAGATGATGGATCTCGTGGTAACCTGCCACGAGCGCGGAGTACTCGTGGAGACCCCGCTTGTCGGGTTTGCGATCTACAATGCTGCGTTCGTTGGGGTATACGCCGCCCATTTCAGCCATATGGATCAGGAAGGCTACATGTGTTCGAAATCCGCGCCAGCTGACACGGTGACGATTGGAAGCCAAGGCCAGACTCAGGCCCGTAGGGGACTCGATATCCTGCGAGAAATGCGGCTGAGGCTCAAGATGGCTGCAGGATGGTTCAGAACGATCAATCGCCTGCACAGCTACTTCTCCAGAGTCAAGAGAGACTTCAGAAGACATTCCGGAAAGTTGAATATCCTGACGGGTCAGGAGACTACCGAACCTCATACCAACGGAGTCCGTCCAGTCCGCGAAGGTGGACTGGGAGGTGGTCTGGACGAATTCAAGCTTCTGGAGAAGCTGTTCCTGGATTTCGGTAACATTGAAGATCAAATCCCCGATGTCGATCAGGATGGTGCTATTCCGCCCTTGTCTGCTGGCGGCGAGCGTGTAGTGACTGCGAGCGACGCCGGAAGCAATGCGGTTAAGAGTGAAGCTGGTGATGGCTCTGAGCCTCAGTTAGATGGTGCTGGAGGCAGACGAGAATCCTGGGTTCCGATCAACAGCCCTGTCCACGGAATGCCAGATGGTGAGCGGAGGTCGGAACTTGAACGTCGACCAAGCTTGCCTATGCCTCCTAACCGGCCGCTTCCATCCCAGTCTCCGTACTCCCTTCCCTCTCTGCAACACCACCCTCATGGATCCATCGCAGTCACTACTTCCCCAAGTCTACCATCCCTCACCTCTCCCGCAGCGTACGCCTCTCCTCCCACGAGCCAGCCTCAGCCACAGTACCTTCCACCATCATCCAACCGCTTGCAACCTCTAAACTCGTGGGTTACAGCGCGTCAGCCGGCGTTGCCTCCATACTCACAATCTCTTCCCCCGATCAACGCAGCTGCCCAACACGGATTTACTATGCTACCACCTCCTGGTGCTACTAGCTATCCGGTCGCCCCAGCTGTCGTGCCCTACGAGGGAACGGATCCACCGATGTGGTCGACTAGCTTTGGGGGCGACGATGTTATCGCATTCATCGACGGATGCAGCCACGAGCAGTGGCTCTCAGTCTCCAACTTGGAGGTTGGCACTCCAAGCGGCTGGCTGAGCGCTCTTTGGACGGATTTCCGATAATAGCGCGGCTGTCATTCATTTTCTTTTTTGTTTCCATTTTATCTCCTTTGGCTGTATTATTATTATTATTGTGTCATCACATCCTGTACTGTACTGAGCCGGCCATCAAATGCACGGCTATGATACGAAAAAAAGGGAACTCTGGTGCCATGTCGGGGGACGGAGAATCGGTAAGGCATAGGAAAAAGCGCGGTAACTCAGGGAGTGTAACGAGGGCATCCTTCTATCCTGGAGAACTCATTCGGTGCAGGTGTTTTTATGTGACTCAATCTTTTATGGTTTCATTTTTCCTATTTTATTTTCACCCTTTTCTGCATGCAAGCTGCTAGCGCTTTGGTGTTCTCACTATATACCGGCGTTGGCTCCTCATGTTGGTTGTTTTTATCCATGGAGATGTAGGATGGCTTTCGTTCCGGCGCACTACACCTGTCATTGCGGTTTCCTTTTTCTTTTTGGACTACGATCGTGTCCTTCCACGACGAGATGCCCCTGTTCTTACTTTTGTTATTGGCAGTCTAGGGATATGAACTGTATGAAAGTCAACTACATCGCGCTGTGCGTGTGGATTCCCCCCAAAAATCAGAGTCTTCTTCGAGGTCATTATTCATGCTCCCCTCTGTCCGGAGTAAGTGGAAATCGATCGGTCCTGGTAGTCTACACAGGCCATGCACCGGTCGTCGGATCCTAGGGATTCACAACAATGCCACCCGGATCAAAGGCAACTCGCAGACATACGGAAAAGATCGGAACGACCGTTCCCCAACTTATTCGATTACGATTTCCCCCGTAGACACGAAACGTGAGACAGGACCAGCGGACAGATCATGCGGGGAAAGAAAGACCACTCCGCAATTCACCCGTTGTTGACCGATATACCTCCGAAGTCTCGATTCAAAGATCATGGAAAAAGTCGGCAATTGGAATTCCCTCTTTCGCATGGCGCATGACTTTACGGAGCTCCAGCAAGCATTTAGCCGCGGTCAAAACAATTATCTCGGCTAAACTCTAAGCCAACAAGAACCAAGAGAACGGACAAACCCGAAAATTAAACTCAAACTCATCTCATAAACTTAATTCAGAATCAATCAGCGAAAAAACTTTATCTATTCCGTAGGGAAAAAAATGTACGTCGTCATCGTATCGCATCACATCACTTCTACTGACTCGTGCTCCGTCCTCCGTGCCGTACATTGCCCCCTTAAAGTACTACAACTGCTAAGAACAATTCATTCTATTCCTATCTCGGCAATCAAATCCCTCAGGCCGATTTTCCCGAACGCCGACCCCGATAGCCGGGCCCGTGCCGGCTGGCCGGCACCAATTGCTTTTTTCGGCATTCCTGATGTGCCGAGGCGATTATTAGGCCGTTGGCGGTGGTTTACGGTGATCTACAGTACTTTTGTACAGGGGAGGAGGAAAAGGAGAATAATACGTGTTCGTATTCATTTAGGAATTATTTTTAGGACTCTATCAACGATAATATACCTGCGTCGCTGGCGCTCTTGCATTTCTAGGGCTAGGTGTAAAGTGCAGGATGTGATGGTATCTGTAGTGTGGGAAGCGTATCTACTTCGTGGTTCTTAATTGATAATTGGCTTCCCTACAGGACTCGAACTCTGTTTGATCAAATTAAAGCCGGAGTATGGAGATGCCATATGTTAAATATCGATACGGTTTGGATGTATCGATTTGAGAAAATGATGCGTGAAACTTAACTTAATACTACCCGGCGTATTGGATGCGGGCTAGGTTTGGACCTTACTTATCGACAACGTTGAAGGTTATCGTGCCTTTGTTTTCCAACCACTTTACCATTCTAGGATCTAATACTTTATGTTGTCTATTTCTACGTTGTGCAATTCTTCCGTGACGAAAGTAGGGAATGGTCATCATGTTTTGTTTCATATCGATCCTTTTCACTCCGTGATATCATGTCCAGACTCCTCTGATCCGACATCCAACTCCTTCAACAACACGTCCTTGACCACTCTTACAAACTCATCCATCTGCTCCGGCGCATGATACGACTCGTTATAAATAACGTGCACGTTCAACTTCTCCCGGAACGTCCACACGAAAGCCGTCGCCTGGGGCGTGATCAGGTCGACTCCTACACTAATGACCCTTACATCGATACCGTACTCGCTATCACCATAGATGGATCTTATCCTATCGTCAATCACGCCGATACTGCTAATGTCCACATCGCTAGGCGGTTCCTGGCCTGTTGGTAGATTGCGGATGAGGTCGCAGACGAGACGTGCGTACTCGCGATGACCGGCTACGTAGTCTGGTGATAGACCGCGGCGGTAGATCTGGTTATATGTGCGGGCGCGGTCGGTCCAAGTGGTGTTGGCGCCGACTTGGACCATCCAGCCTGTGGTGTATAGGCCGTGAGCGTAGGCCGGGGTGGAATAGGGGTGCTTGAGATGTGGACGCAGGTTGAATCGTGCAGTGCTGGTGTATGGGCGATCATGGTGCTGGATAGCTGCGAGGGACCAGTTCGCGGAGGCGATGCTGGCGTGGATGGCGCTGGTGACACTGATGTCCTTGGTCTTGCAGGCTTGGATGATGGTGGTCGTGGTGGTAGGGGAGAATTGGATGGAAGCTGCGCGTGTGCCGGCGGGGACGGTTGTTGCTGGCTTATAGTTAAACTTATAACTATTATCGTTCTTATAATAGGGGATTCCAACTGCACCAACGGCTAGAGCGAACGTCCCCACGGTATCCTGAGCCAGTTTCACCTGCTGAGCTGAAGGCGTCTCAGGCATATTAGCAGCTTCCTCGACCGCGGGGGCCAGGCGCTGCGTCTCTTGTCCCCACGCGAGACTCCATGGATCTGGTAGATCTCGTTGGGCTGCGAAGGATAACAGAGAATCTAGGAGCATCACGGCCCCCAAACCATCCGTTCGCCAGTGCGCTGTATGTAGCAGCACTTCTCCACTAGAAGCCACATAGTAAAGAGTCGCGTAAGGCCCTGGCCGTAGCATACGAATCACTTCTTCCGCTGATACTGAGTCCGATACAGAAAATGTCTCCTCTATCCACTCTTCCAGTTCCTCCCGCGACGATGGGACACGGTAGTTGATATATCGACCATCATCGACACTCACAATAGCTGCAAGGCTGGGATGCTTGAACCGCATATGAGCCCATGCTCTGCGCAGCACAGAGGACAGGTCATCCGCCTCCAAAGCTCCCAGGGGACTGATAGTAGCCGTTGCATTGATAGCCCAGTTCTCGCGGCCGATGGCACGGCCTGATTCCCCAACCATCTTGAGAAACGTCTCATTCTCGCCTAGTGCGCGGGAGAATACACCTGGTGAGCTCTGTGTCCATGGCATCTTGCTCGATGTTATGTTGTTGTTATGCAAAAGGAAGGCTAGCAAGCAAAGGCACAGCTGATGAGTGAGATGTACTTGTACATACGTCCCAGGATGGGGGCCTAAATGCTAGAACAGTATAGATGATTTGGCAATATGCACGTGAGACGCATCGCCTTACTCGCATGCCGATCTTCCATGGCTTTTATTTCGCTGCGAATTGTCAATTTGAACACTGAAAAAGATTATCGTAGGAGGCATGGCAGATGATAAGAGTGTTCAGAGAATTCAGATATCGACGTTGACAGATCTAACTCAAAAAAAAAGAAAGAAAAACTGAGGGCATTTCTACCAAATGATTCACGAACAACGGGATTTCTACAGTCAAACTCATGACTCCAGAATTGATCAACTGGAGAAGAATCTAGAATCCTGCTCAGAAGTAAGGCTGCAGAGGCATACAAAGACAACTGATCCTAAAACTGCACCAGACCTGACCGGATTGATTGAGTATCTCAATCAAGTTTGCCCTAGTGACTATCCTGCAAAAAGGCTGTTACTACATGGCTTGGTCCAGATCGGCTTAGAGATCAAAGGACATACGAGACAGAACCACAGAAACCAAGGGGGTCCCTTGTAGGATTCTTTCAAATCTGCAGTGTATGAGTCAAGCTCAAAAGATTCAACTGGAACTGAAAGGAGGAAAAAGTAAATGGACTCTCCCCCATTTGTATGCTTTGGTCTGATATTCTTTGTCTCCCACCGTTCCCTTCTATTCCCAAAGAGATGTCCAGATCGCGTTTTCAGACTGTGAACTCTCATATCATCTCGCTTTCTTTCCTTTTCTTTGTCGTCAGCGTCTAAAGAGCCTTAGCCGCTCAAGCAGCTGCTTTGAATTTGCTAGTACTAAGGAAAATGCCTTCATGATTCACTGAGGCGGCCTTACACCTGCCCAAGACAAGTGGATATGAACGCTTAGGTGAGTCATGTTGGCAGATTACTGGATTCTGAATATACCTCTCAATATTCACTTTCATCACTGTTTATATATTTATATCCCCTCATCGCTCATCCTGTTTCCAGGATGTACCATGCCCATATACAGAATCATTGGTTACTTGACCAGAAAGTGGGTTTCTTCCCTCCAGCATTTGCAGACTGTTTTTCTCTAGTCCTTTGTGTCTCTATCGAAGAACATCTATCGATTACCAAAAACTGGGGTCTCTCCAGCGTTGTACACGCTTCGGTCACCAGATCATGTCGATCCATAGGACCACAGAAAGGAAAGACCGCAAAGGAAAATCACAAAGAGACACCAAGAATAGGAACATAGGCGGACGTCATAAAAGCCTCGGACGTGCTCCTAAAATGACGGCGTTAGTCGAAGAGGTAAGTGTTTCTCATCTACTTTGGATATAGCTTTTCCCCCTAAACTAACCTTTGTCTGAAGAGGTGGGACTTGGTCGCGTACCATGACCACATCATGAGTGCCCCTGAGACGATATCTGACGAAGAGAACGTGAAAGATAACGCATTGCAGAAATTGGCATCGAGTGACATCAAAGTACAAGCCGACAAGAAGTTCATTGGAAACGATCAAGGCATGAGCCTTCTTGAGCGACTCCAGACGCTCGAGTCACAAGTGCAGTCTTATGACCAGGAGCTCCAGCAACAGAAAGTCGACCTGCAGCAGCAGAAATCGCGCCTGCAGAGTCAGAACTCGGATCTGCAACGTCAGAACTCGGACCTGCAGCGTCAGCACTCAGATCTACAGCGTCAGGACTTGGAGCTGCAAAAAAACAAAGCACGACTAGACAGGTTACAGTTAGAAAACACAATGGCCGTCATCAGAGCAGCGGCCTTGGATGAGTGGTCGGAACAAAAGGACAAAGACCAGGAGAATGTCGACAGGAACATCACAGCCCATGGCGGAAAAATCGCGATGGATGTTGAAACTATACGCATCCACTCGGAAAATGCTCCAGACGAGGGCCGATTGCAAAAATGGAAAGAAGCGTTTTTGGATCATTATGGAGTCGATTACCAGGATATCGCCCCAAAAATCAACGATGTTCCGTCATCCTTCTTAACAATTCTCGATCGACGGGCAAGTGTCCGCTCGATGAGAAGTTGGAGACATCCTAAAAACGCTGGAAGTAAGAGTCGAATCATCCACAACGCTGAGATTATCGTTCAGGAGTGGCGAAAGGGTCGCAAGGACTTCCTCGAGGAAGGATCGCGTACCATGGAGCTCTATCGCCAAATCGAGAAGGACTGGTGTAGCGGATGGTAATATCGAGGATGATCAGATCATCAAGTCAAGCAATTGATCTCTTCACTTTACTCAGATACATTCGAATTAGTAATCTATCTCTCTTTAGTACACTATATCCAAAATTTATCTCCCCACCCGTAGTATACATTATCCGGATCAGAATCCGCCACCAACGCCTCTGTGTATATATGCTAGGTTAACAATGGTTCATGTGTAACTATGTGCCGCCTTTTGCAAGGATGCTGCCAAGAGCATGACTTCTGCAATCTATCCACAAAACCGGCTTCTCCACGCACGACATCCTTTAAAAATGAGAACAAAATCTAGGCTAATGCTCACTAGATCCATGAAATCCAAGATCCAAACACCTGAACACGGAAAGATCGGCACACACATGGCGTCTAGAAAGATTCTGGAGCGGACTGTGCCGTCAGGGACTGACCTTCCAGAATCGTCCCTTGCGTCATCTCCTGCAGCAATCAAGGGAGAGATGAGATTAGACAGAAGCCCTGAGAGTTAATATTGCTTTCTAGACGGACTGTCCTCGTGTTTTCTTCACTAAAGACGCAACTACTGGTCTGCCATGGAGCTAATCGGTTGCCAATCGACGGCCCGAAGATTCCCACGTGCTCCGCTTCCGCCCCCAAAATACAGCGAGATCCGATGACAGAAACAAAAAACGGCGCTTCCACACAATTGATTTAATTTATTTAATAGAGTTTGTCCACGCGAGGTGGGATGAACTTACGGTAACCTGCATAGAAGCACAACGGAAGGGTCTACCGGATGCGGGATTCGGTACACGCACTGCGGATATAAAAGATGGGGGGACTGATCGGGTGGTCAACTCGACCGTGCCTGTCTGTGGTCGTGGCAGCCCTGAAGGAATAATCCTAATCACATTCGTTTGTGTTCTCTTCTGAGTAGTTAGGTGTATGCACAAAATGCCCTCGTTTCTCTCCTACCTGCCTCTGTTCCTTGCAGCGGCTGGTAGCGTGACTGCGGCGCCCTCCAAAACAACATCCGCAGTCAACACCACCGTTTGCAATGGCCAGACCTATGTCTATGAAGAATTGGCGGGCTACGGCTACTTGGCCAGTGATAGGCGCGATCGGTATGGAGACAGCATGAGTCTGGGCTCTTCGATTGCGCTCGATCGCAAGACCTGGTCACGGAGGGGAAATGTATATGAGGGAATCCTCTATGGCTTGCCGGGTTAGTCTCAAACGGGATATGCCATGCTCATAGGTCTTGCTTTCAAATAGCTGATAACCCAACGAACAGACCGGGGCTGGAATACAAATGGCACCATTAACTTTGCAGGCCGCATCTACAAGCTCCTCCTGACTCTGACGCTGAATGAGACAGCAACGGTTGAGCATCCATCAGGGCCCAACCTCAAGATCGAGTACTTGGATAGCATCCTCCTGCATGATCCATTTGGCCGCTTCACTACTGGCCTCGATGCAGATGCTGATGGACCGTATCTGTCGTACCCATGGTTCCCTGAGGTGCCTTCTGCCAAATACACTGGCGACGGTTTTGGCGGCGCTGGCCCTGGTGGCTTCCAACTATCCCTGGACTCTGAAGGTCTAGTTCTGGGTGCTGATGGCACATTCTGGATCAGCGATGAGTACGGACCTTACGTCTACCAGTTCTCCGCGGAGGGCAGTCTGCTGCAGGCAATCCGTCCCCCGGATGCGTATATCCCATTGCGAAACAATTCGGTCAGCTGGAGTGCGGATTCCCCGCCAATCTACGATCCCACTCTGCTCGTCCTTCCAGCGGATAACCCATCCGGAAGGGATGACAACCAGGGTTTCGAGGGTCTCACCATCTCCCCCGATGGCAAGAAGCTGTATGCTCTGATGCAGTCTGCATTGAACCAGGAAGGAGGATTGAAGAAGAAGCAACGTAGACACGCACGATTTGCCGTCTACGATCTGATTGGATCCAGGCCTGTCTACAGCGCCGAGTATGTGGTGCCTCTTCCGTTCTACAATGATGGTGCGAAGGTTGCTGCGCAGTCTGAGATCCACTACATCTCCGATACGCAGTTCCTGGTGCTGGCACGCGACTCCAACGCTGGTCACGGCCAGGACTCGTCTGAGAGCCTTTATCGTCATGCCGATGTCTTTGATATCTCCAACGCTACGAACATCAAATCAGCAGCGAACGATGCCTATAACAGCACGATCGCCCCGTCTGGTGAGCTATTGGCTACCATCACTCCTGCTGAGTACTGCACCTGGCTCGATTTCAACGTCAACAGTCAGCTGAATCGCTTCGGAGTGCACAACGGAGGAGCTCAGGATTCAAGCCTCCTGAATGAGAAATGGGAGAGTTTTGCTCTCCTTCCGGTCGATCTTCATGGTAAGAACGAGGAGAATGAGTACTTCCTCTTCTCGTTCAGCGACAACGACTTCATCACCCAGAATGGTACGGAATCCACCCCTGAAAATTATGCATATGCTTAGTCTTGCCATAAATCCACTAACTGATTTCATTATAGGGTATATGAATTTCGGCCGCTTCAAGTATGCTGATGCCAGCGGATACAGCCTCGACAACCAGGGTTTGGTGTTCAAGGTCAAGTTGCCCAAGGGCGCTAATCCACTCGTTTAAGAAGATAACTTCATTGGATGGCTGTGGACTCATTATTATGTATCCGCAGAATCCCTACTCCCCGAATGGATGGTAAAATGTACATATAATTTTAGTATCTTTATATATAGCTGAGCCTTGACAAGTTGTTTCAGCTCACCCTATTTTCCTAATTTATCTCAACTATTATTTCACAGGCGAGTTGCTTAAAGTATATCTTATTAGTAACTAGTAAGGAAAGATCTGGACGTAGAAGATTAAGGTATTTCTAGAAATAGGGATTTACATTCGCTTCGTAGTTACTAACCGGTATATAATGAATTGATGCAGTATTTCGCGTCAATACTGGTCACAGTTAACTGCTAAAATTTGCAACCGACACTCCTCTGGTATTCTTTTACTACCATTCCAAATGAATCGTCGAAGCCGTACCATCACTGCCCAGAGGCACTGAACCGTGACCATCGCGCCCCTTTACAGCTACCGTGAAACTTCTTATACCAGCGCCATGTTCCCTGAGCCATCTCTCATCGACTTCTGTGCCTGGAGTGTGCACCCAAACTCGGGGTCTTTGAATACCCACATTTACAGGCGAACCCACGAGGAACTCCACACCGTCAACAGTGCTCGTAGCACTAGCACGATTTTGCGGCTCAGCACCAAGAACGATGGAATAACTCTTGATGTAATCATCATACTGTTCTGGAGGCACGAGAACTTCGACGGCCGCTGAGCCGATAGCACCACTGGGATGAGTAGTGATTTCGTCCTTGTCGAACGGTATCCGGACCTCATGCGGAGTAATATCGTGACACCAGAAAGGTAGATCTGTTCGATATTTGGGCGATGACGAAGATTCAGTCTCAACAGAGATGGCCCGGGTTGTCTGCCATGCTACCCGTTGGCCGTCCTTGCGGATTCGACCTCCATTCTTGGGAGCTTCGTATGTCACTCCTAGATTTGAAGATTTCAAGCCTTCTGAGATACGCTTGAATGTATCTTCCGCCGTCACGGGCGGAAGAGTGGTTATGGCAAAATCGATAAGCCCCTCCGGCTTATCTTTCCAGTGGGAGAACTCCGTTGGTGGGTTGTAGAAGTTAAATAGTTCTACAAGAGTGCCGTCCTTGAAGACAATTAATTTGTTACGACTTGAGCCACCTGTTTTATTCTATTAGTTAATGGATCCTGATCTTGACGAGAATGGATTGGAAGTCGTTGGGCTAGGTAGATTAGATAAGATATACTTGCCGACATGATTGCCCCCCTCGATCACGGTGAAGTTGTCCGTGATCCATTTAGGCGGTTGTTGGAAATCGTCGTTATTGACTAACAGAACGATGTGGTCGTGGAAGGTTTGTGGACTCATGGTTATGCGGTTCTTTTATCGAAGCAAAATAATGGTAGGGGTATGTATCGTGTATCGTCAGTCTTAGGAAGTTTAGAGTTGATATGATGTGATCGGTCTCGGCCCCGACCCCACCAAGCGATCACGAATCTGACCAAAAATGTTGACCGAAGTCTCTCAAACGCAGTTTATACAGAGATTCAGAATGGTGGGGAGTTTTGGTGAATTTGGCTGCTACATTTGTATGCTAATTCACAGGGCAAGAACCAGAAAACAATACAGCAGTCCAAATAGCTTGCAAGCGATGATCTTTTACAAAGAGACTTAAGCTTTTCAGTATTAGTTTCAGAGAAAATCCAGGAATATCGCCCCTCCATCGATTAAGAAAGCCATGTCGAGTCCATCTCTATATAGGATCGAAAGCTCTCGGCCATCGATGTTTATCTTGCGCAGTATTTTAGGCTTTCGCCATACGATTGGTATCCATGAGAGTAACAGTAAAGGTTGGATGACCCCCTGAGCATCAACGGTTGGTTGGATTGGGGAAGGAGCCTTTATGAACTACTTTCAAAATAATTCCGAGCGGTGTCCAAAGTCTGGTAAAATTGATCACTACCCTGGTCAAGTAGCCATAGCTTCTATTATGCTTTGCAAATTGTTAGCTTAAACGCTAAAGAAAGACAATTCTCAAAGATGTACCAGACGCTAGCAGTATTCAAATATCGTTTTCAAAATGTCTGATAAGGAATCCCGCATATGCACTGTATGCCTTCACCGAGATTGATGTCGTCACCAAAGCAGGAATGATGTAGCATTTGAAGTGGATAGAAAAGTAACTGCAGATTTTGGGCCACATCCCGTTCTTCTTTCACTATTGTGAATGAATAGGGCATTCCTCTATGATTCTGGTGGGGTTCCCCTCGTTTGTCTTCACTACTGTTCCTTCACACCATATCTTTACATTTACCCCACCTCTTGTCTTTATATTATATCCCATTCCCGTCAGCTGGGCTTTTACTTCTTCATTTCATCTGCACATTGGGTACCCTCCTACTCCATTTGATGGGTTGCGAATAGGTATCACTTCTATTATTTCTTCCTTTCTTAAGTCTTCTACATACTTCGTATATATCTGGGGTTTAGCACTAAGTAATACCTAGGGGCTGTTAGTTTCGCATTCGCAATATAGTCTTGATATATATCAAACATTCGCTTGCTCTGAAATTTCCTACCTACTGTCTACTCTCTGTTATGGGGAATAATAGGGCCTTCCATTTAAAAAGAATACTCAAGGTATGGTAGTCAACCTTCCCTCTCCAAGGACATACCCTTGCTGCTTATACTAACTTCCTCCAGGACTTGAAATGCGCTCGGAGCCTATAATTTACTGGAAACGCCGCCCTAGAAAATAGATCATAGAAAGGAACAAAATTTTAACTCGAATAATTTGCCGAGCTCTTTAGTTTCCCCGAGAGCCTAGTTTCACTGACGGAACTGGAAACGGAACAGCGTAACATACATCACATCTGAGATCTTCATTTCGAAGAAATGACATTAAAGAAATTCTATATTTATTATGTCCCGAAATCATGCTCTGAATAGCATCCACAGCTAGACGCAGTACCCTCCATGATTCCACAGCTAACTATGTTACTGTTGATGAAGTGTCTCGAATGTCTAAGTTCATGCATCTCAACGATATCCAAATATTATACTTCCACAAAAAGAGATTCTCATTAGCCGTGGTCCTCCGTGCATCGCAATGAGATGCATAAGTCCGAGCAGATGTCTCTGTTTGAAAGACTCGTGGAACAGGACATCCAGCAGTTCGTTTATATATTCAATACAGAATTTATCCTCGTTTTTCGAGGTTTATCTACGATCTATATTACTGTGATAATCTTGAGGAGACCCTCCTGACTATCTGGATTAATATCTGATGACTAGTAAAGTTCTGTGAACAAATAACCAAATATACACCTTGATGCAACCAGGAAGGTTTCTACTTTATCTTTTCTGAGAAGTCTAATTTACTGCCTGGCAAAAGAAGGGATTCCACCTAATTTTAAATCCCGAATATGTATGCTGCATTGTGCATCTTGTCCACACACTTCAGGTACAATTATTATAGCGAAAACCGCTCATCTTATATTACTATGCGAAATAATAAGAAGGTTTTTGAAAGTTTTTGAATAACTTATACAAATTATCAAAAAACATAAAAATATCTAATGTTGATTCAACTCAGGAAAGGAGATAAGAGATTATCATTATCTTCCTCTGCCGTCCCGCGATACGGATCTGGTTTCGTCCCTGGCAGACAGCGACAATGTGTCGCCATAAGTAGTGCGAAAAGATTTCCTTATTATTGGCAAGAGCATAAGGGATGGCCCACAGAGTGGTGGCCATCAGGAAAAAGAAACGTACTCAACATTTCTCATCTGATTCTGATTTGCTTTTACTCTATTGGAAGACTTGGAATATGCTTATATCCCATTGATTTACCTCCAGTTTCCATCCGCCGTCGCTGCATGGAACTGCATTTGTTAACGGAAAATGACCTCGAAAACTGGGACCAACCTGGATACGTTAGAAGTGGGGTGAAGCGGGTCTTAAGAACCTAACACCAACGATCTGGCAGTGCATGAGCCAAAGATAACATAGCAACATAAAAAAAGAGCATACAAACCAAAATATCATTAGAAATAATGAAGGAATATGCCTTCTCGAGGAAGTCTAGGAGCCTTCAGTCAGCTCTATGAGAACATGAGAACAACGTTCTATAATAGCCGCACTCACCCAAATCAGAGAAGATATAATATCAATGAGAGCAGCGACACTTGACGAGTGGACAGACCAAAAGGGTGATAACTAAGAAAATGTCAATCACAATACACCGCGGCAGTAATCAAGATTACTGCGAACATTACAACTATCAGGACTTACTCTTAGGTATAGTTTGAGAGAAATCAAGTAATTAAATGGAGAAAGGCATTCTGTCACCTTTATGGAATCGCCTACGTGACTATTGAAGGAGAGGCCATTCCGATCCAGCTTAAACACATTTTTGACAAAAGGGCTAATATCGAAATGAAGAGGGCGTTCTCGAATTATCGAAAATGCCAATATCATCCAGAACTGTGTGGATACAAAGAGGATTTTGTTTGAGAATGGGTCACATACTTTGCATCTCTATTGTCAAATCGGTTGAAGGGCATGGTGGTCACGAATAATATCTTGTATTCTTAATCTAGATATTTCAAAATGGCTGAATGGTGCTACTGTCCTTCTGGCGCAATCTTCTGTTAGTTACATGAATAGCTATACTTTAGTGGCTGAAGTAGGAGTACAACTTTGCGTACGAGAGCTAACTGCTTATTTTTCTTCCTATGACGAAGTTTAGAAAACCGTCGAGAAGTTAAAATGCTCAGATATATATATCAAAACTGGATACGAAAGTCTAGTAGCCTATTCTATTCTACGATGTGAAATGCAGAGAAGATCAAAAAGTGAGAAGACGAATAATCCAAGAGAGCCGAAATATCACCAACTTCCTCACCAAATATCAATTGTCTTTCATTAGAAACAGAACAAGACTCTTAGCTCAGACCGTCTTTGCACCGTAATACCCTCGAATCCAATCTTGGGTGATTTGATTGTATAGCTCCCTAGTCTGCGACCCTTCCCGAAACAACTCCTCACCGGTTGTAAACCAGACCTGGATGATTGTGTCGGCGTTTCGTATTATTCGTCGCTTCCTCCCTCGATTGTATTTCCCCTGCCACGAATCTAAGGAGCAGACACTCGCCCTTTGATCAAAGACATTTAAGAGCTGTATTGGGATACCATCGATTAGGGTCTCAATATCTTCGTAAGAAACACCATAGCGAAGACGAAATTCCTCCTTCCATTTTGTTACTCGATCTTTATCTCTGGGTATCTCCGAGTAGGTTCTTATTGTTGTGATATCGGCAGTGATTTTCCCACCGTGCGCTGTCACGTTTCTATGATTAACATCTTGCAGATTGTTATTTTTCTGCTGTGTCCATTCATCGAGCGTTACAGCTCTGAGTGAGATCATGTCGTGCTCGACTGCAGCAAGTTTGTCTATTCTTAACCGTTGCTGTTGTACTTCTGAACGTTGCTGTTGTACCTCTGACCGTTGCAGTCGTACCTCTGACCGGAGGGATCGGACTTCTTCCAGAAGGGTCATGCCTTCGTCATTTCCAATGAACTTCTTGTTCGTATCCGTTTTGATCTCACTTGACCTGAGCATCTGTTCCATTTTCTCGATTTTAGCTCTCGTCGGATGGATGTTCGTGGTAAATTGATGGGATATGACTGCATCCCAAGTCTTTCAATGAAGTCAATTACGCAACAAAGGTATATCAGAACTAGATGAGCAGTAACTATTTACCTCTTTTTCCCATTCATCTCGCAGCCCCTTTTCAAAGGATGGCTCGAATCTCTCGTTACACGGACTATTCTTCGTATTCATGGCGTGGCTTTTTCGTCTTTCTTTTCTGTGATTCTACGAATCGACAGAAAAACTCTAGTGACCGAGACGGCAGATAACACCAGGGAGATCCCTGTCTCTGGAAGTCCTAAACTGAAAAATTCCAGGTAGATACAAAGAGATGATACGAAAACGGTCAAGATAATGCAGGAGGGTCCTGATCTTCTGATCGAAAATGATGAAGGGTTCTGCGTCTGTTGGCGGGGAGAGAACCTGACACATCTAGGAGATTCAGAGAATAAGTACCTAGTCAGAGATTAGATGCCGATATTAGGACTAAGACACAGTAAACGAATGTTGAGATCTGTGGCCAGAACTGCTGGAGGCTATCCGTGCCTATCTTGGAAATTAGCAAACAGACGGGATGGATTTGGTATCTGATCCTTGCATAGCTGCAGGACATGAGGAAGGTGTTTCAGTGGGATTACTTAGAAATCGACGGAGAGGGTGAATTTCCCACACGTCCTGTTCATGTCTCACTTCATGTTCTTTTTTTGTCTTTGCTATTTGCTTTCTCTGGCATTGTCTTTATCTGCCACCGTTATTTGTATATTTCCCGCTGGTTCTCAAGACTATTCTTGGAAATTTGATTTCGGTCGATGGGTAGCTTGTGTCCTATTACCAGTCAGAATCTAGAGTCTCTCACGATCTTTGTTTTCACTTCGGCCCTCAGAAAACTTAGCCACCTAAGCAGCTGCTTTGAATCTGTTTTCACCCAGAAATTTCCACACGATTCCAATGCAGCTGTGCCTTCTGAGATAAGTGACCACGAATTTTAGGTAGCTGGTTCCCCCTCCCACATTTCTTTTACGCTCAAGCGGCTTTGAGTCGATCATGTAGCAACTTTGTACATTGTGCTCCTTGCTCAGCAGAACTTCATGTCCTTCTTTGAGTTGGCTATGATAAGCCGATGAATCATTCTTTTCGTATGTCTAAATCATTTGAATTTCTCTGGAGATATCTCGCTCACGGAGAGAATTCGGTGGAAGGTTTCTTTTCGAATTTTGGGTGGTACATGACAACGCCACATTTGATTAATTACTACTTGGGATGTGACGTCTTCTAGACAAGTAGCACTAGGCGTTTATGCTAATAACTTACAGAGAGCAGTCAGGGGTGCTGCTGTGATGTTCGATATCAATGGATCACTGAGTGCTGGGGCAGGAAAACATGGGGTGCAGAACGCTCTTCTGAGTTGTGATAGTTGTGCGAGCCGACCTCGAAAGCGCCAACCTCGTACGAAATTGTATAACAGAACAAATTAGAATAACTACCTTCTTCTTGAGGTCCATTACCTCTTTCTGCCTGGAGATTAAGTAGTTGAAAACTCAGACCGGTTTAAATGACCGGAGATAATTCTAATGAACTCATCCTGGCTATAATTGTTTAGTATTTTACTTGTAGGAGCAGTCTTCAAAGTCGTAATAAGTTGTAAAAGGAGAAGAGTAAGCCTAAATTGATGCGCATAGATTCCTAGAGAAAGAACTTTTCAGAATGTGCTTCCAAAATCACGGCGCCAAGAATCGTTCCAGTGTATATAGAAGCTTTTCTTAGTCTCAGGAACAGTAAAAGGTATATTATCTAGTACCAACTATTGCCAAATGAAGGTTGTTCATAAATATGGTCTACTATATTTACCAGCTAGATCCTTCGGTATGTATAATATTGGTTCTAGAAAAAAAAATTACTTCATGCGCATATATACATTATAATGTAATGCATAGGCACAGAAGGCATTCCAAATAATGCGCTAAGACGTTCCCGGATAGCTCCCATTAAAGTCCAGTTTTCTGGTACGAAGTAGAATATGTATGAGAAGCTCTGCTGTTACATGGAAAGGAAACGGATAGAATTTAGTGCCACGCAGTGGGGTATAAAGTGCAAATCAAAAAAAAAAAAATCATCCCGTGGAGTCATTGAGAGACTGCTGATTCTCTCAAGAGACATCTTCAGAGAAGCAACCTGCCCGCAATAAGGGATAGAGGTTGTAAGGCTCAAATTTCGCCGTGTAAAACTGGGAGGACCTGAGGAATCGTAGCAGGTTGCCGCTGCTAAACAAATATTGTAAACGTGTGTGCGAAGATATTTGTCACGAAAAAAAATGGCGAGCAATAGGAGTCCGAAATCGGGCTAAGCCGTGCTGGTGCCGAAATTTGGAAAGCACGGAACCTCTTCCTAACGCCGAAGAAAATAGACATAAAGAAGCCATCGTCAAGACATGATACCGCATGAGAAAATGTATCCGAGCTAGGGACACAACTAAGCCGAGTCATCAGATCAACCCTCAGCTGATATGTCCCCTTCGATCGTTTTCCGCCAGTGCTGCGGAAGACAGACGCAGACAAGCGGAAACGCCTTAATCTCTCCAGAGGGCTGAGGAGATGATGCTCTTTTCTCTGATCCGTTCGACACGCCACTATCACGCTGGACCTTATGGCTTCCATCATAATCCTCTGCTCGTTCATTGACACGAATGCCGGTTGCCCAACCATCGTCCCAGATACCCACGACTTTCAAGACTTCACCCCGCTCCAGCTCAAACTCGTCAGCAGCCCGTGGCTGGTATGCCCATAGAACAGCGACCCTATCTCCCGGATGAATATCGTCTTGAGAGTAGTAGTCTCTGAAATATGGAAGTTGCTCAGACTGGCCACTAGCGACGCCCTCAGGGGATGAGTATTGCCCACCAGTGCCTGAACGCGGTGAATTATCACTGTCTCCGGCAAGCATCGAGGTGCTAGAGAGTGAACCTTTGCGCCTATTTGTAACAGGTGGCCCCCTTCTCGAAGCTATGCTAGGGCTAGCGCCAAATCCTTCCGAATCTGAGGAATCACTGTACTTGCCAGGAATCGCTCTGGCACCCCCCCGAGATTGTGACGGAGAGCGGGAGTCAGCTTGCAAAGCGGACATACGTGCAACACGTCCACCAGCTAGTACACTGTATCCCTGTGGGTCAGAACTTCGTGAATATTGCATCTGAGGTCCTTTTCTTTGTGGTGTTGGTTGGTTCAAGATATTTGCAGCTTGTTGATTACGTCTGCGGCGCATGAAGAGGAAGAGAAGTGCAAGCAGGGCGGCTATCAGAGCAAATCCTGCCACAGAGCCAATAACAACACCCGCAATTTGGCCGCCTGAGAGGCCCTTTCTGTGTACAGCTGCTGAGGTCGCGGAAGCATGCGAGGTAGATGTCGATGTCGATGTTGAACTTGGGAATAATGGAGGCAATGTTGTACTCGTCGGTAAGTGAACATTTGTGCAGCGCCCCGTCGCGTTCGAATTGACACAGCAGGAGTCCGTAGAATTAGGTGAACTCGATGCACAGTAGCCGCAGAGACCGATGACGTTCGTCCCATATCCACAGTTGTCCGGCTCGTTCTCTGCTCCCGAAATACATATTCCCGTCAGGGAATCAGCTGGCAACGCGCAATTGGTAAAATCGGCCCTAATTTGGCTCATATAATCTGATTTTGGAGTCCCACAAAGGTCAGCATCAACCACTATTTCCTCCTCACTCGTAGCCGCCAATGCCTGTTGTACGTTAGCAAATCCCCGTTATCGGAAAAGTGGGAGAAGGAAACACCAACACAAGTATCTGCACAAAGAGGTCTAGAATCATCGGTAGTCAAGTTACAAGGAGATTTCGAGTTCTGTATAATTCCATTACAAATTACGCTGGTGGTGTATCGGGCATAGTAGTCGGTAGTATTAGTGAGATTGACATTCGAGCAGCCCAGCAATACCTGATATCTAGCAAAAGTCAGTCTCTATAATAGAGTATCACAGGGTCATTGTGGGGCATACTTTTCTTTGACATAGTCTGCTTTCACGTACTCGCTCAATTGCTTATCAAAATCATCGACACTCGAGACATACGCCAAGAAGGGGCTGCCACGCATGTCAACACGACTATAACACATTGAACTGGGGAGTCCACACGTACTATAAATCGACCAGAGTAGAATCCGTCGATATTGACGAGCTGTTGAAGGCTGAACAGGTAGTAGAACCCGACAACGATATGCAGGAGCCAGTCATTTTGGATTCTAGCCGGGGAAGTTCCTTGATAACAGCAATGACGGATGATGAAGAGGCAAATCCAGGTACTGACGGATCGGATCTTCGAATTGCTAGCAGACTTATCGCGACGTTGTCATAGTGTTCTGGGTTGAAAATTGCAACGCGGATTGCGCAGTTGGGTAACTGGGCCGGTCCAGATGCAGCGGGGATAACAACACGAAGGGAGCGTGTAGTAAAAGAAAACAAAAAAAATTGAAAAAAAGGAGACCAAAAAGATCTCAACGAAGCGAAATTGATTTAACGAAAGACTTCGGTTCTGGCAAGCACGCTGCAGGCAAGAACCGTGGATGAAGACAACCTCAGCAACGAGTGGACTGGCACCAGTAGGAGAGAAGATAGAAAAGACGGGGGGAGGTTGGCCAGCGCAGAAAGCAAAAGAGCCGACGAAACTTACGACCGGGGTCGACGGCTGTGAGCGTAATCTATCCAAATCAGGTGCGCGACGAGCACACACTTGCGGCTTGAGGAAGCGAAACGACTGCTCGCCAGGGACAGCGCCCGTATCTAAAAGGGGCGGGCCGGGAGAACAAACAGCTTTCGGACGACTCCACTGCGGGTTCCGCCCACGCTGCTGCGCTTTAGAGCCTTAGACTCAACAGTTCGGAAGAAGCGGGCCAGCAGAAGAACAACAAGTCGCTTGCTGGCAGTTTCAAGCCTTCATGCGATGTGACTTTGTCTGATGTTATGGCGGTGGTTGGTATCGTGAAGCGTGAAGCGTGGAGATGGTGACGGGGTTGGCATTGAAGCCTGAAGAGAAAGACAACACCAGACGCCTCACCTCGGTCCCGCCTGACAGATGCTGGAGAGCTTGACGTGGACAGCGTCAATGTCCAGGAAGCTGCAAAGCGCAAGGTTAGCCTTTCTGTGCGTGGGAAAATCTGATACAGATCGACTAATAATCTTCTTTGCGGGAAGGAGACCAACACACAGAACCGATGCTTGACAAGGCTCGAAGTTTAGAGCTTCACCAAGCCGTTTGTTGTCGGCAGTTCCCCTGAAGGAGGAAATGAGATCGTGTTCCTCCACCGCTCCTCCTCCACTAAGAATCGCAAATTTTCCAGACCGTCGACTACCGGGCGTTCGTCTAAAAGTTACACTACCGCCGTTTCAGGCATCCACTGCACGGTCTTCTTTTTCTGACCCTGGCTGAAGGTAAGAACAGGTACCTGTTTCAAGACGTTGTCTCCGTGAACCATGGTTTTTTAGTCTCTTTAGCGCCATACCCGAAGCTACGAGAGCTCCATCCATGGTTCCTTGGATTGTGGGATAACATCATCCACGATAGCCCCGGACCTGAACCGTCCACATAACTACATACAAGCAACCAGCAGTCGGAGAAAATGAAGTCGTTCAGATCGCTGCAAGGCTGAACGCGATAATCAAGTAACAGTCTCTTCTGCGCCGTTGGGCAGGTTCCAGATGGGCATCGCATCCCGTACCTGCAGTTCCGCGCTGCATTAGCACCTCGACGGACAAAGCCATCCTAGGTGATTTTGAGAATAATTCAGCCAACGCGTGGCTTAACCTTTCTATTTTTCCTCCGGTTGGTAACGCTGGGGAAGGAGTTTTCCTCGCTTTCCGGCATCCGCCAAATGATGATTTTCCCGAGTTGCAGCGGGAACTGGCGATCTGCATTTGCCCCGTCCTTCATTGTTTTATCTTCAGTTGCTCGGTGAATTTTTAGAACACGCCTGTCTTCGAGAGTTTTCCAAAGTCCGCATCCCTGGAAGCAAGTATCACAAACGATCCACTCAAGCGAATAATTATTTGTGGTCCTTGCGTTCATCGAAATAGGGACGGAGAGACTACCGCATGCCATGATGGCCTCCTAATTAGTAATTCACATCTTGCCTCATTTGGTAATGCTTCTCGGCGCCGGGTCTAAATTGTGCCTCGTGTACTCTGGGCTCTAGAGCAAGTCCAGAATCCGAGTCTAACTATTCCATAGAAGGTCTTTTACCCCATATGGAGTACATCACATATACCTACCCATGATCTGTGCTGTCTTTCGGAGAACGGAGTAGATCGACTGAGTCTCAGTCGACTAGCTTAAAAGTCATTTCTTCTAACATTACTGTCTACAGGATATTCATATCTTATTTGTGTCTATTGGGCTCAGCGCCATAGTGGCGCTAGAATCACTCTAGATACGATAATAGATGATGGCAATCGGTTACCTACATTGTAATTCCTAGAAGGCTCAGATTACACATAACCTAGATCTACAATAGTATATTCTGATACTTAGGATGGATGCTATGTGACAGCAAAATCCCTGCTCTCACTGAAAGCCTTACTGGGCGGTAGTCCGGGAGTATCGTGGTGATCATTCTCCCTGTAATATTTATCCATGCTGGGGGGCGCAAGAGGCGCCCACAGTGGATCAAACATGGCGGACGGGTCAGGCACAACGTCAAACTTGGAAGATCCCAGCCAGTCTCTACGAAGTTCATGCTATTAATAAAAGGAAACATTATTATCCCCCTTCTAGACTATATACTGCTTCCATCGCGACGGGTGTATTCGGTCTGTTAGAAGAGATCTTATCCAAAGCGGAAACACGTTGGGAGTCATGTGATGTGACCCCTCTGGCTTGCGACGGCTCAGCCTCACAACGTCATGATACCAGGCTCCCGCTTTTTCGACCTCTCTATTTCACTCGACATACAGTCTCTTATTGCTATCGGTACTTACTAGATATCCAGCACAGGCCATTCTTTGAGCTTTTAGCATTGCAACGAGTCCTCTGATACAAATCCGTGATCTTCTGTAGCCCACTGTTTCAGGAATGTGCAGCTCAGACATCTTTCTCGCCATCTTGGCAGTATTCTTTCCTCCCCTTGCAGGTAAGGACTACCATCTCTACCCTTTCGTCGGTATCTCAGTGTTTCATGCCATGTCTCGGTCCTGCTGACTTTATCTCAAAGTCTGGGTCAAGGTTGGGATCTGCACCGCGGACTCTGTCATCAACATCGCCCTCTGCTGTCTCGGCTATCTCCCAGGTTTGATACACGCATGGTATATCATTCTCAAAAACCCCGAACCAGACTACGATGATCCCAACTATGAGCCGCTGGAGGGTGGACGAGTAACATACTATTACGTCTCGCGCCAGCCCATCGGACACGCCCAAGGTCACCGAGGATATGGAGCTACCGAATCGACTCAGCCGCAAGCAGCGCCGGCACCATCAGCTGCACCTCAGCCATCCCAGAATGACGCCGGTGTTGGCAGCAGCCAGGCCGAGGCCGCACCACCACCATATACTGAGGCCATCCAAGGCGACCACAAAGTTCAAACCCCATGATTAATGAGGAAACGGAGGTTCGATGGCGCTTTGGCAAGAACGATATGTTAGCTACGAATATTTGTATAATTCTTGTACGGTCAGTGGGTGTTGAGCTCACTAAAACAATATCTTTACAGTGCAATTGGCGATTTCCTTGTCTATATCATTTGAGCGCACCGAATAATCTCATATATGGTATCTACAACTATTCTGTTTTTGCACATTACTTTAATTCGAAATAAGGACTACTGAAACCTCTTCGGTGACTGGAGTGCCCTTAGAGTGCAGTTCATATTAATTGTTTTCAATAGACTCAGGAATATAAGCACAGTTTGTTATTAGACATGAGACATCCAACAAAATGTAAGAGCCATACGCAATTGTGTCAGTAGAGCTTGCTATTGTACATCTTTTCCTGGGATTACCATTCTAAAAGTAATAATAGATAGATTTATATTAATGCTATCTTTTCAGTTCTCATACATCCGTTCTTTTTCGGGCCTGATAATTGCTCTTGGCAATCGAATTGGAAATCAGTAGCAGACCGTTAATGCGAGAAGAAATATTTAAATAAAGAATCACTAAAGATCTAAGTACACTAGATAGCTGAATACAATCAAAATAGTTTTCCGCGGGGCAGGCATATTGGTTGGGGAGGGCGGTATATACTTATCCTTCGGCCAATGATATGGATGAGCTGGTGTTCCGCACCGCTCTGATAGGACTTCTTTAGCCTGCGAAGCTTCTCCGACTCCCGGGGACACCCTCTCCGCAACGACAACATATCTTTACCTCCCTCAACAGCAATATCGAAGCTGGGCTGCTCCTGTGTGCCAATACCCGGCGATGCAGTCCATGCCATTGCTGCTTAGGCAGTCGCTTCGATCGAGTGTTGGTCTTTCGAGAACCACACGTTCCGTTCGCACTCCGGTGCTTCCCACGGGTCCGGAAGCTCTCTTCCCCGGGAAGAAATCCGCGCGAAACTTCTCTATTTGTCTACAATGTCAGTTCCGAACGCAATCGTTATGTCTTTTTCCTAGTGGACAGGAGAAAGTGAAGGAGGAGAAACTGTTGGGTGAAGGGAAGAAGGATGTGAGCGAGCTCGATCGGGTCAAGGGAGAACAAGAGACGCAGTCATGGCCGACTACTACAAAGCCCTCGGAGAATACGGCACACAAGGAGGAACGGAATACAAATTCTGTGGAGAGTCTGATCGGTGGAAAACTTCCGTCCTATCTTGAAGACCACAGATCACAACTGTCGAAACGGTTTACGACCCTAATGGACAATCTTCAATCGAACGTCTTCATTGCGGGGCAGCGGTTGAACGATCTGACTGGATACTCTGCGATTGAGGCTCTTAAGAGAGACATTCTCGACCAAGGTATGCTGAAATCTGCGATTTCTTCCCGTGATCCAATTCCTCTTTTAACTATGAAACTACACAGAGGCTCAGGTGAGAAATGCTCGTCTTCGAGTCCGCCAGGCGAAGGAAGCCTATGCTGCCGCCATAAATCGCCGCTCGGCCTCTCAACGCGAAGTCAACGAGCTTCTTCAGCGAAAACACGCTTGGTCGCCCTCAGATCTGGAGCGTTTCACACTTCTCTACCGGAATGATCACGCCAATGAACTCGCAGAAACAGAAGCACAAGAGGAGCTCTCCGCCGCTGAACATGAGGCAGAGGAAACGGCTGCACGGCTGAGCAAGAGCATCCTTTCTCGTTATCATGAAGAACAGGTCTGGTCGGATAAAATTCGCCGGATGAGTACATGGGGTACATGGGGTCTGATGGGCGTCAACGTGCTCCTGTTCCTCATTTTTCAGGTTGCCGTGGAGCCGTGGCGCCGGAAACGCCTCGTGAAGGGATTCGAAGAAAAAGTCATCGAGGCTTTGGAGAAGGAGAGGACTGTCCTCCAAATAAAGGAAGCAACTGGCGCTGTTGAGAGTGCAGCAGCAGCACCTGGCGCTCTATCTGCCACGGTGGCTACCACAACACCCGCGGCGGATATCGCTGCGGAGGTCATCTCAGATACTACTACATCAGAGACTGCTGCCTTGGTGATAGCACCAGAGGGAACAGAATCGGTTGATCTCACAAAGCCTGAGCAGGTCACAGCCCCTGCTGAGCAAGAAATATTCCCCACCACGACGATATCACCCGAGCTTCAGAAGCCGGACTACTGGCAATCCCAGTTCCCTTCCACGCCTTCATTCTCCATCGACTCCTGGAGACAGTGTCTTCACGACCTGTTCAGCGAACGAAGCATTTCCATCTCCCAGAGGGATCTCACAACAGTAGCGATCCAAAGCGCTGCAGCCGGCGCAGCATTCATGGGCTTGCTGATCGCGATTGTTCGTCCGCGCTAAGCAAGAAGAATCAAATACCCCTGTCCTATATCAATCCCTAAACGGGGAAGATAGAATTGTAGATATCTTGTATTAACTTTCTCTTTTCTTTTGTCGCGGATTATCCAGCAGAACAGAGCTCTGCAGACCAGACTTCGATGTATATTTTTTCTATCCTAGAACCAAGAACCCATTGTAAGGGTCGAGTCCAAAGCTTCCGTGACGCCGATACTTCATCAGGCCTGCTATGTCAGCGAACCGCAAATGGAAGGCACCGGAAAGACCAGTATTTGTTATATGTATATAGCCTCTTTATTGATTTTATTGATTCTCATCTTGTACATGGGGGACTTGAAGCATAAGGAGACTACAGTAAACAGAACAAATGAAATAAGACATTTGAATGATATGCGGATAAAGGGAAAGCTAGTAAAGACACATTGTAATCAGACAAGCCGACCTCGCTTTCCTGTCTGACCGACCCCATAGATATCGATGGATCAAGCTGCTAAAAAAACTAGGGACACGATTGGTCTATACCCCCTATTTTCCCGCAGACAATGATACATGCTCTATAAATTTCGTCTTTGTCCATATTGTAACATGAATTTAGAACCGGACAACCTCCTTGAATTGGTCCGGGGTTAGGTCCGCCCTGGTATTATCTGGACCGTTTAACCGATGACGAGGGTTTCCTCAGTTGGGAAGTTGTATTGGGGAACCTCCAGGTTCAGGGGAGCAGGACCCTTCCTGATACGGCCGGAAATATCGTAGTGAGAACCGTGGCAAGGGCAGAACCAACCACCGAAGTCACCAGCTTCACCGATGGGCACACAACCAAGGTGAGTGCAGACACCTACACAGAAAAGTGTATTATGTTAGACCATCCATCTTTTTTCCGAGTTTGAGATATACCATATCAATTTCTGGTTTCCCTGGAATATTCATGAATACGTACCAAGCATGACCAGCCACTCAGGCTTCTGCACACGGTCAGAGTCGGGCTGGGGATCCCGCAGGGTTTGCCAGTTGACCTCCTCAGCCTCCTTGATCTCATCAGAGGTACGGTGGCGGATGAAAACGGGCTTTCCACGCCACTTGATGATAACCTGAAGTGGAGATTGAAGTCAGATAGTGCGCGAGTAAATATATATGGGGCCAGAAACATACGTTCTTGCCCTCAGGGATCGATCCAAGAGCAACCTCAACCTTAGCCTGGGCCAAGACATCGGCAGATGCAGACATGTTGACGAGGAAGTCTGTAACCAAGGATCAGCACTCGCTCTTGCACAACGATTGATATCCAACCGCATCTTCATTATCTCATTTTTCGGTCTCCCATCGCAACTAAACATCATTAACCGCAACGAATGACGACCTACCTTGCACAGTGGCCTTCGCACCGACCGCGGACACTAGACCCATGCTTCCGGCCATGAAGTAGGAGAAGACCTTGTTCGATGTCGGGGATGATTTGGAGGCGTACTTCTTGAAGCTAGGGATCTTGGTGGTGTTACTGTACTCATCGGAGCGACCGAATGGGCTATCGAAAGAGGACTTGGCCGTAGCATCAGCGACTCCCCTCTGCTGGCAAGCGGAAACGGCGGCGCGAGCGGCGGGCAGCTGTTGCCGCGCGCAAGTGCGCAGCAAAGCGCTCGAAGCGGAGGCGAGAGACATTGCAGATGAGTAGAGAGCAAAGGAGCTGCAATTGACAAGAATTGCGAGTTGCGGAGGGGGACGGACGTCGGAGGTTGACGGTAGAGGGAGGATTTTCGAGGTTGGAGGTTGAAGTCGGACTCGGCCTATTGCTGACGGTAACGTGCCAGAGCTTTCGTCCACCCGAAAACCCGGAATCACGGCGTCCCTGATTGGCCCTCGTCCTCCCGCACCCGACTCTCAGCGACTCTTCACTTTCAAGCAGAGGAATACTTGATTTCTTGCGATAGATGCTACAGATTGTCTACCGCTCTTTATACGATGAATAAGATGCAGTAATATCAAGAAGTCGACAGAAACAAAGCTTGGAGAAATAATGTCGACCATTGCGCTCTCTATGCAAATTTACTAACAAGAAAACAGCCATCGCAAACAGTCCCGCGCCCAATCGATGCCTCCATTGATGTCCTGACAACCGCTCAATGCACGATAACCCAAAAAAAGCAGAAAATCCCTTCAAACTCCGCATGATTATAGGTATACACATTACAATCTTAGTCTATACTAACCGGTCATCTCGACGTCGCGATCTGATGGCCCACGCCCTTGGTCGTCGACAGTGCGATCAACCATCAGTGTGCTCAGTGAGCCAGGACCATGCGTGGCCATTCTTGGCTGCGATTCTGTAGTCTGGTGATAATCGTCGTTACCGTCGGTCTGGAGGATAGATCGATCGTGCGGTCGCTCCACGCCATTTTCCGTTGGTTTCGTTCCATTCAACGTGCGCTGACCCTTCTCTATAGCTGCATTCTTCGCAGCTTCTCTAGCCTTCTTCTCCTTGAATTGTTTGTATGTGGTAGTCTTCGGTATGACGTCTGACAGAAACTCGAGATTATCGATTCGCGACACCGCCGTAGCTAGCGCTGGTCAGCACGGATACCGTAGCGCATGAAATTTCTTCCCTCTCACCAAGGTCTTTGTATTGTAGTGTTTTTCTAGGCTTCCCTTCTGATTTGACGACATTGTGTCCTTGTTCTGCCAGGTATTTTATAAACATTTCCTGTTCCGTGTGAGCAGATACCTTATCTCGGGAGGAAGGAATAGAGAGGCGTTGCGCATACTGTGGCCATTGCGATCACGAAGGTAGCATTGTGAGAACATTGTGTAATGTCGTCATCAAGTTGGACTATCTTTTTGACTCTCGATACTAGATTCTCATCAGTGTTCGGTGCTGGAAAAATATTCCTGTGTCTCATGACTAACAAGGAAGGGCACTCTGGCCGGTGATTTCGTCAGAAGACGTCGAGGCACCGTTATTAGGTGGCATGGTTAGATGAGAAACAGAATATCCAGGATACTCGCTCGGGAATCACCAGTCGATGAGGGGAGAAATAGATCTGATTCCTGTGTCGTGGACGATTGAAGGCGAGTACGCAATTTGTTGGGAGACGTAGACAGGTCTGGCGCGTGCGGTGTTCAAACCCACGGCACGCGAATTCGCCTCGCAAGTATAAGTCTGCGTACGTCGGCTACTGCGATGCAGTTTCTAATCCAGAGTCTGATTCTCAAAGTATAATATCAAGTCACTATGTATAATATATGAGCGACAATTTAACGTGATTGTTCATTTGTCATAGCTCTTAACTCCAACCAATCCACTGTATCTATGATGGACATCTTCAAATTGAACGCGACCCGACTCCGAACACGGGAAGGCTCACTCCATCCACCAATCTCACGTGCAGCAACGGTCCGGCTAGGCGGTTACAACTCCATCGCCCCAAGCTCTATCGGGCACATGAAGCGCTAGGAATTCTGGTCTTCCTCAATTATGCAAATGACAGAGTCGATGTTATGAGCCAGCCTCGATCTTCATCGACCTCCGCGCAACAGCTGTCTGTTGCGGCTGATCGTCGACTTTCGCGGAGGGTATCAGGCTTCTCCGTTTCCGGACAGACCGATCGTGAAACAGCGGAAACCACCCAGAATCCAGCGCTTGTCGAGGAAATTCGTGAAATTAAGCGATATGAAGACTTTACGACAATAGACTGGGTCCAGGATGCAGTCCAGGAACTATCCCGCAGGAGAGCGAAACGCAGGGAGGGATCGGGATTCTGGGATAAGGAAGGTACATTAGGATGGAGACGCAAAGTCAAAGAATCCTACGATGCTGGTCAGGCATGGCTGGTAGTTACAATCGTTGGAGCAGCTATTGGATTGAACTCTGCATTCCTTAACATTGTTACGGAGTGGCTGTCCGACATTAAACTTGGCTACTGCACCACCGCATTCTACCTGAATGAACAGTTCTGCTGTTGGGGTGCGGAAGATGGTCTGTATTATCATGATAGCTGATATAGCTTGCTATTGTACTAATTTAATTGTAGGATGCCCCGAATGGAAACGATGGAGCTCTCTCGGATTTCTGAATTATGCTGCGTACCTCATTTTCGCAGTATGTCAAACCCACCTGTCGCGTAATACGACGCCTAATAATGTGCTTTAGGTCCTCTTCGCTTTCGTATCTGCTATCCTCGTGAAATCCTTCGCCCCTTACGCGGCTGGATCCGGTATATCTGAGATCAAATGCATTATTGCGGGTTTCGTGATGAAAGGTTTCTTAGGAGTATGGACGCTGCTAATCAAATCCATTGGACTGCCTCTGGCGATTGCATCGGGTCTTTCAGTTGGAAAGGAAGGACCAAGTGTCCACTTTGCCGTGTGCACCGGAAATGTGATCTCTCGGGCTTTCAGCAAATATAGATTAAATGCAGCGAAGACGAGAGAGATTCTCACAGCGTCAGCTGCGGCTGGTGTGGCTGTTGCCTTTGGAAGTCCGATAGGTGGAGTATTGTTTTCATTAGAGGTATGAATTCTACCCCTTGTGGAGCAGATTGCATGTTCTGATAAGTCTACAGGAAATGGCCACGTACTTCCCATTGAAGACTCTATGGCGCAGCTACTTCTGTGCACTGGTCGCAACAGGAGTGTTAGCAGTAAGTTTTGCGTCTGCGATTTGCTTTAAGACCCCAGATCCTAATCTTGATGGCAGTTGATGAATCCTTTCCGAACTGGCCAATTGGTCATGTTTCAAGTGCAATATGACCGCACATGGCACTTTTTTGAGCTTATATTCTTCATTTTTATCGGAATATTCGGTGGTTTATACGGAGCTTTTGCCATAAAATGGAATTTACGAGCGCAGGCTTTTCGAAAGAAATATCTCTCTCAGTATCCCGTGGCTGAAGCTGTGGTTCTTGCAGCATTAACTGGGCTTGTCTGCTATCCGAACATGTTTCTCAGGATAAACATGACGGAGATGATGGAGATTCTGTTCCGCGAATGTGAAGGAGGCCACAACTACCACGGCCTTTGCGAGTAAGCCAAGAAAAGTCTAGATGTTATAATTGTTTTACTGACACGTCCTCAGTACCAAGAACCGGTGGTCGATGGCCTTCTCCCTTGCGATTGCGACAATCCTTCGCATCTTGTTAGTCATTATATCATATGGCAGCAAGGTACCTGCTGGAATCTTCGTGCCGTCGATGGCAATAGGCGCAACTTTCGGTCGAATGATTGGAATCTTCGTGAAGGCTTTACATGAATCTTTTCCACACTCAAAGTTCTTTTCTGCTTGTGAACCCGACGTCCCATGCATCACACCTGGGACTTATGCTTTTCTCGGGGCAGCAGCATCTCTAAGTGGTATTATGCATCTTACGATCTCAGTCACTGTGATCATGTTCGAATTGACGGGAGCGTTGACTTATATCCTCCCTACTATGGTAAGTCTTTCTCTCATCCGGCCTAGATAGCTTGAACTTGGGAAAATACTGATACTGTTAGATCGTCGTCGGGGTAACAAAAGCTGTTGGGGATCGCTTTGGAAAAGGCGGAATAGCGGACCGAATGATCTGGTTCAACGGGTTTCCCTTCCTCGACAATAAGGAAGATCACGTTTTCAACGTTCCAGTGTCCCATGCAATGACTAGTAACCCTCTGTCGCTGCCTGCGTCCGATTTCCCAGTTCGAGAAGCAGAGCATTTGCTCAATGATAACAAATTCCAGGGCTTCCCTATTGTTGAGGACCGTACCAGCAAAATTCTGTTAGGGTATATTGGACGGACGGAGCTGAGATTCGCTATTGACAGGGCTAGACGCGAGAGATTGCTTTCTCCAAACGCGAAATGCGTCTTCACAAAACAAGCTGCAGAAGAGGCCGTCGCACAGAGAGCTGAACAATCAGCTCCTGTTACATTCGATAACATCGCGACCTCCACTGGTGCGCCCATCATCGATTTCAGCCGCTATGTCGATCATACACCATTGTCCGTCCACCCTCGACTTCCGCTAGAAACCGTGATGGAACTCTTCAAGAAGATGGGACCCCGTGTCATCCTGGTTGAACATCGTGGTCGTCTCAATGGACTTGTGACTGTCAAGGATTGTCTCAAATACCAGTTCAAAGCGGAAGCCGAAGAAAATGCCCTTACTGCTACCAATTCCTCCTCGTTCGGCCTCTCTGGCTTCAATAACCATGCAGATGGTCCAGGAAAGCTGGAGGAAAGATTATGGGACTTTTTCCTATGGATCGGTAGGAAAGTTGGGCTGGCGTCTTCCCGTGTCCGGTTAGAATCAAGGCTAGGAGGATCACAGTCATCATCACGAATCCTAGATGGGACAGAAGAGGACGACGCAAGAATCGAGCTGGAAGAGAGGGACGGAAGATGATATTATCGCTTGTTATGATACCTTATCAATGCCATTTGCAATTAATGACGTATGATATCTGTCGCTCTGCTGTATTACCAAGATTTGGAGAGTTTCGAGTGTTAAGGCTTCAATGATTAGCTATTATTAGATTGACTGGTCCTAATCATACCAGCTACGAGTAGTATTCTAAGTTAAGAGACCTCCCCAAGAACATACTAGTTCCCCCCTAATAACTTTGTTAGTAGGGTGGAGGGGATCTACAATCTATTAATGATATCTTGCCAAAATATAGGGTAGAAATAATAAATAAAATAACTCTGAATAGCTTTGAGATTCTGAGACATCTTGGTGCAGTAGGCGGCCACCTCAGCTCTATATTCACGGACTACATCCACATACTAATAAAGTTACCAGAGGGGAACCAGTACTGGTTCCCCCCAAGTAATCATATTATTGGTACGCGGTAAAGTAGATCATAATATATTAATAATATCCTGCCAGGTCATACGGTAGAAGCAAGACATAGGATACTGTTGGTCTGAATGGATCCAAGATTTTTAGGGGTTTCTTAGGATATAGGCGGTCGCCTGAACTCCATATTTGCACTGAACCAACATATTAACAAAATTATTAAAGGGAGACGATTACATGTAAAATAGCCAGAGATGAAATCACTAAAAAAATCAAAATCTTGCCAGATCATCATCGCGCTCGTCACTTCTCTTTCCGGACTGCGTTCTACCGTCGTCCTCCCCTTCTTCCTCCGCATCACTCACATACTCATCTCCACCCAGCAAATCCACAGTCTCCTCACCAACTCCATCTTCGCTTCGTCTAGTTCCCCGCCCAGGAGCACCAGCAGTAGTGGTGGTGCCGCCCTTACCCGACTCCTCCCGCCTCCCAACTAATATACACCCGGCCCCCATCATCGCAGCTCCCAACCACCATAGCCCACGGACTTTCTCACTGAAGACGAGCATACCCAGAAGAGCGGTGACGAGGAAATTAGCAGAGGTGTTAGTGATGGAGACTTTGGTAGTTGATGGCGAAGCGGTCAGGGCGCGCGTGAAGAGTGCCCACATGATGAAGTTGGAGATGAGGTTCAGGGCGAAGAATATCTATAAATATCCAGACGCATAGAATTAGTGAGAGAGATAATGGTATTAGAATTCGGGCATGGAGATGTGGGATGTAGGGTTCTCTGAAGGGGGATCATTTGGGGGATAATTGGTGTAGACATTCGCCAAATGAAAATAGTTCCCTAGGGAGGTATTTGGTATAGAACGTACCGCTCGGACGACAACTTCTACAAATCCGTCAGGTAAATGGAAGAAATGAGAGATGGCGCGGGCAATCGAAGTTGTTAATTCGGTGGTCGTCCTGTTCGAGCAGAAGCAGGTATAATTACGTCAGTTTGGAAACCAGGAGGGAGAAATATCTTCTGTAATTGAGGAGACTACAATGCTAGTCTAATGATTCCTCTGATAGGAGTATTTCCCATGGTATAATTGATGCTGAAATGGAAAACTCACAGCTTCGCAAACAATCCATTCAACGCAGCGAATGTCCCACTGGCGATGGCCAGAACCAACCACTTGGGCTGTGATGAAGGGCTCCTCTCCATATTCGATATTCGCGGTCCGATTTTTGTAGTCTGCAATTGCAATAGAAAGTGGAATAATGAACTTTCTTCAATGAGTGAGTTGAGACGCGAATGCGGAGATGGAGGTCGTGTTGCCCCGTCGCTGGTTTCGGAACGGCGGAGATAACGGAGTGGAGCAGGGAAGTAAGTCTATCTAAACGTGATCTGCAGCTATCTTAAACATTTTACATACTGCTTTTTATGAAGCAATGTTCGTGACGATTATATATAAAAATTCATTTTTCTATACCTATACATGAGTTAAGCTGGGTGCAATAGGGGATTCTTTTTGTCTTTCCTTTTCCCAAAGCTGAGCCCTCTTTTTTTTTCTCAACCAGGGGTCTTATTAAGCAGAGAGGCATTACAACCGAGTACCAAGCCCTGTTCTTCTTGTGAGCTTCTCATAGATCTTGATAGTTGCTCAGCTAGGTTGTTCCCCAGAGATTTTGGGGCAATAACTGGCAACTACAGGAGACGTTCAGGGTGACAGCCTCTCAATGCGCCATGTGAACACGTCCTCTCCATTTTCATCGGTTGTCGGTGGAATTCGTACATAGCGGAATCTGTCGTGAAGCCTGCTTCGACGACCTTGCCAAAATTCCACCGATTCTGGAACAATACGGATGCCACCCCAAAAAGGTGGAAGAGGGATTTCCTTAGCGTTGGCAAAGTGAGTCTCCATCTGCTTCACTCGCTGCTCAAGCTGGGCACGTCCGTCATCAATGTCCGTTTTGTTGATGTCCTCTTTGAGATCTGCAAAGCGAGCGTTATTCTCGTCTTCTGCTAGGAGCGGAGCATGGCTCTTCCGTCGAGGAGGTAGCGTTCCAGGCTCTGCGGACCAGAGGACTTGGCTCTGATGACTCGTCCAACCCCCAATCTGGCTGCCACGTTCTCTTGTGCGCCAGTACAGCTCGCTTTCTTCTCTGCTGAGCGACTCCACAAGACCCTCGATCCGGACCTGGCGCTCAACAGATGGCCAAAAAAAGGTAAGAGCTGCCCACTTATTGCCCAACTCAGAAATATCCTCTTGATCCTGCGCCGCAGGCGCGCTGCCCTGATCAATCCCCAGATCATGATAAGCCACCTCAGGAGTCGTCCAGCCCTCACCTGGCCCCTTGTTACCAAACAATTGTCTGCTTTTCCCTTCCCCACTACCCCAGTTACTATACACTACCCACCCTCTCTCGTCCAATTCCTTCAGATAGAGCACGCGCGCGCTAACCCGTCCAGAAGGCATAGATGCCGTCGCAAATGTGCAGGTCTCCGGTGCGGATGAAGGAAGGAGCCGGGGATCATGGAACCAAGCGTTGAATTGGCGGAGAGGGTTCGTAGGATGCAGCTGAGAGATGGTGAGTGGAGGGTTAGTCACAAACTGGTGTGCGCGAGCGGGGTGAGAAACGATCTGGTTTTCCATGTCAGAAGTTGGAGTCGCAGTGTATGACCTAGGAATCTCTTCTGTCAAGCGTGAAATGGCAGTCTTCGAAAATGTAGCAGAAGGATCGGCTGTTTCTGTTGCTTGTATGGCGGGCGCTGGCGTTCCGGTAGGTGATTCTGTTGTCGATAGCGCAGGGCCCCGGATATCTCCAGGAGCAACTACAGATCTATTAGACATGCTAACTCTTCTCCGGTAGTTGATTTAAAGCGCTTTCATCTCAAATTGTGGAAAGGAAGTGCATACAGATCAGCTTTTTTGGATAGTGAGAACTGGGTCGTCTCTGGTTCTGACCCTCAGAGCCATTGGTATTAGCTCCAGCTTCAGCGTCTGTGTTTCCTGCCATCTTTCGAGCAAAACGAATCGATGTTCCGAAGAAAGCTTGCGGCGGCGTACGAGTGCGACGAAGCAGTGGGTAAGCGGGTAAACCCGGTGAAGAGAAACGCATGTAACCCTTCAGGCTGCTTTAGGTGATCTAGATATAGGCTCTATTATGGGAATTTGCAAGGTCAGGTGTTAACTCGAAGTAGAATTAGAATCCAAGCTCTAAAAATATCACAATTGGCATAGGTTGATGGGCGCGGGCGTATTGAGTATCTTCGACCTTACGGCGGATCGTCCCTCTTTTTATAGCGGGGCGGTTCCGGAAGGTATGATGACACAGGATGGGCTTGTTCCGCGGGCTTCTCCGACCAAGCGTGGCAGCAAATGGAAAGCAGCAAATTCGCAACATTAATAACAGCTAACTATTTCCATGCTGGTCGTTCTCGTAGGAGACTCCTAACAAAATGGTTTGATGACACGGACTCGCCAGCAATATTCTCATTTCACGCCACTACTTCTTTCGCTGAATATGACATCATCCATCTCGTCACGTTGGTATTCTAGCAGTTCGCGGCCTCAACTATATTACAAGCTTCTTATAGCTGAGCTTTCTCCGCGCTTTTTCCTACTGCTGCTAGGATGGCATTCTCCTTGCTCTTTAACCTCGCTTCTGAAGTCTTGTACAGTCTAGGAACCCCAGTCTCTTCAAACTGCCGGTTTTCTCGAATCATCTTGGAAAGGCCCTTCGCAGAGAGGAAGATTTGTGGCATACCATGGCCTGTGAATCCGGCGATAATAAATTGTCCTGACTTTCCAGGAACATGGCCTACATGGGGTAGATAATCGCTTGAGTAACCCATGACTGGAGCATACCTTGACGTTAATAACTGGCCCTCAAGAATAATCAAAATGAAAAAGAGACCAAGGGGAAACTAACCACCAGTCCACACTCTATCTGTATATGCTCCGCTGTCTTCCCAACCACGGAAGTGACGTTGCATATAGCCGTCAAAGTAATGCTTTGCCGGCTCGATAAGCTTAGAGTCATCTATGACATTATACCAATTGCTCAAATCCGACAGGAAATTAGCTCTAGCTCCGCCGACAATGATACTGCCGTCAGGTCGTGGAATAAGATAGTCATAAATAGTGGGGCTCCAACGTAAACTATATGTATTAGGTAGGAACGGCGAGGTCTTGTCCTTCGGTGTGACGATCCGACTGCATATTCCACGAACGGGGACTATTTTTCCCTCGTATTGTGGGAGGAGTCCGGAAGTATAGCCATTTGTCGCGAATATAACTTTCTTTGCCTTTATAGATCCTCGAGATGACGTTGTTACCGTCCATTGACCGGTAGAAGGGTCTGCAGTGGCAGAGACCCCGGCGACAGGAGTGTTTGTCTGCAAATTGACTCCGCGAGATAGAGCAGTTCTGAGCAAATGAACGATGAATTTGTAAGGCCAGATAGAGCCCGCCGTGAAGCTTACGCAGCCTTTAGCGTCCTTGACTCCACATATCTATGTAAAACTATTAGCACTGCGACTTAAAGTATTTCGAAAAAGTCCCGATGTGGGATTACTTACCATTGCAGCCTTATTCTCTGGAGTATACTGGACATCTCGCAACGATACTTTGGCCTTCTGCAAAGCCTCAATATCATTCTTCACCTTTTCACTCTGAGTCTCAGTGAGAAGGACATCAAATGCTCTTGTGATTTGTAAATCACAATCTATATTTTCTTTCTCAACAACTTCCTTTATAGCAGGAATATGCGCTTTCTCAAATTCAGCCAATTCTACAGCCGCTTCTAAACCATACTTGGCAGACATGTTACCGATGGATGCATAGACAACAGGCTTCAAATGGCCGCCTTTAAAACTATATATTTAGCTTCATAAAGTAGAGTGCAATCATGGAAAATGAAACAGGACAAGGGAATGACTCACCATTTCTCCCAGTCGCTCCAGAACAAGCCTGTCGTGCTTCGAGAATTACGATCGACGGCGGGGTAGGATTGTCATCCAAGAGGTGGTATGCGACAGAAGCACCAGCATAGCCGGCTCCAATAATGACAATATCAGATTCTGGGGGAAGCTGCTCTGTAGAGCGATGATTGTCGAGTTCATCAGGTTGCGCTCTCCAAAAGGAGACCGTGCTATTTGGCACCGGAAATGGCTTGAGACCGTTTGTAGCCATTTCAAGATAGAGCTTAATGAGTTTAACGGTGGAAGCAACTAAGGTTCCGCTGGAAAATAGTAAAGCGATATAATTCAAAATATAATATTAAGCACTGGAGCGACTTGAATAACCTTTTGTTAAGATAGTCAGCGTCTACTGATATGTAGTCATTGTCTATTAGATTGCGGAACGGGCCGATAAGATAGACGACCTAAAGCAACGTGATTCGGTAGTAGCCGACACGTTATAGCGTCATCGGAGGTTATGCCGGCAACAGCGCATAAGAATCGTGGGTTTTTTTTTATATGTTTATATTTACTTCTATTTCTTTTAGGGAAATCTATTTAGGAAATACATAGCTACAGATGATCTATGTGTAATCCACTGAGATGTATCGGTCTCAGTCCCGTGCTGATCATGTCTATCTCTCCCATGAAAGAAGTCGGGGACCGCATGGGAACAATTTTCTTAATGGCGGGTGTTGGAGCCCTGACTGGTCCGCCGATTGGAGGTGCTATCGCGAGGAGAATAGAGAGCGGAAACTATGATTTTGCGGCTGTATTTAGTGGTGCGAGTTACTTTCTTGCGCTGATCTTTATCGCGATATTAAGGGCTAGGCTTGTGGGGTGGAAGTTGTCTGTTAAGAGGGGGGAGAGAGGGTTGACAAATGAGTCGGTCAATTCATCATATATGTTCCCGAGACAGGCTCCGCCAACCACCTTTTCAAATACAAATTATCCTTAACCAGCAGTGCCTAGTTGGGAGTCAAGGTCTGCAAGTAATTCAGTCCAATCTGGAATATCGAAACTTGGAGCCACTGAGAAGAAATCATTCCATAACTCATCAAAAGGTTGTTCCTGAAACTCATCAGGATTATGTTCCTCAGTTTGCGCCTCTTGTGCAGGTTGCCTTTTTTCATCATCGTAATTGGTCTGATGCCTAATAGTATTGTCTGGCGTTTTGCTTTTACCCACGACAGGAGCCGATATATTTCCAATACCAGGATTGCTGGGTTGTTGTCGTTCCTTATGTCTGTTTAGCATATCTCTTAGGCTCTGAACGGCCTTCCGTAAGCCTTTAGACATGCCAAGCTCTGCTTCATTCTCTGTCCCTCCTGTAGAAGAGTTATTCTCTAACAATTGACATGCTGCCAAAATGTCTGCCTTTCTTTGCTCAACCCTCAACTCATCAGGGTTGAAGCATACGTCCATAGTCAGTACTATTGCCGCCATCAGAATGTGGTGTTGAATATAGTAAATCGTCGTGAGATCTTCTTTCCCTGCCATTTTATTGCGACGAATGTCCAAAACCATCTCCGCCGAACGGATACATTGCATGCGGGAGTACGCGAACTTTGGTTCCGAAGAACCGCGAATTAAGAAAGGCCGATGAAGACGCGCGATGTGTGTATAAATTGCGAAGTTGATGAATGATCGCTGCGAGTCCAGGTAAGGCCTTTCGCGGAAGACACTCGCGTCACTTTGATGACTATCCAAGCGAAAGAAGGGAGGTAGCGACTTAAGAAATGCATTGTAATTCTGATCAAGAAGCAGAATAATATCATAGATCTCATTACTACTATCAGCACCAGGGCAGGAAAAGTAGGATGGAGGAAGCCGATCTACCACCTCCCTAGACAGTGTAGCTGCCTTTATGCGACAGATAAAATAAGTTATCGTAGCTGGATTGGTTAGAGGCAGTCCGTAATCTTCGCCTGACGGCCATGTTTTTCCCGTAGGGATTGCCTCATCGTCAATATTGCTAGGCCACTTTGTTTCCATTTGCCGAGGATTCAGCAGGTACGTCCCCTCCTGAGGACCGCCCATACTCGCTAGCAACCTGCAAATGGTTAATCATTTCCTAGTGAAATAGCTCAAGATACTTGTTGACATACCAATCGGAAGAAACGATGTGCCACCACAGTCTCCTTCTGGTCTCTATATCGACAAGATCTACCCCATTTCGTTTCCGTTCTTCCCAATCGTATGGTGAATCAAGCCGATGAATTTTCATTTTTTGCGCGATGCGGATCGTGGAGAGCCATAAGTAGTGAAATCTGTTTGAGAATCCGCCAAACTCCACGGATAGTTGAGCTATAATTACTTGTGCCTGTAATGCTTCTGTGGACAAACTAACTGGTGGTTCCATTAGCAGAAAAACAGCGTGCCGAAACCATTTCTCAGAGAGGATCCTGGGTGATGCGTTCAGAGCGATGAAATCTGGTTCCTTATAATGACGATCAAGGTATGCAATGGCTGAAAAGATACCGAAAGCAAAGGCTAGCCGAGTCCTTGTTGGAATTCGTCCCTTTGATAGATTGTCGTACATATCATGCAGATGTGACCAGGCCGTCGGGGCGTGCAGAATATGATACAGTAGATTCACCTTCGTGATAAACCGTTGTAGCAAATTTTCTGCCACTATCTGCGTGGGCAGATCCTCGAGGATTCTTGTGATATCTGGTGGAGCAAACGTATTGGACTCTATTACTCCTCCAGTTTCATCCCAATATGAAGAAGTCTTTAAAGTAGTCAGTTATACTTTTGAAAGACAAGTTTTCATTATGCTACCGACCTTCACTTCATCGGAAATCGCTGCGATATCTGGTGCGGTAACCATACCCTCTAGCCATCTGGATGCATGCTGCTGTTCCTCATCTTGGTTTTGATGGTTATTGGAATTCTCGGGTCGACTCGATCCAGGAAAATGGTGAAGTCTATATCTATGGCTATGATCGGGGCCAAAGACAGCATCCTCCAGGCGTCTCAGACGTCGGGCGAAACTTTAAAGAATTCAGCATCAGAGCAATATAGAATCAACGTACAGTCCGACCTTCCATTATCTTCTTCTCTTATTATTCCTCCGCCACTATGTTCTCCTATGGTAGCGTACGGCGGAGGTGATTGTTGAGCTTGTCGAATGTGATCTATCAGCGAAATTGAGATATAAGAATGTGGGAATAGAAAACATATACTGGTCACTAGTACATATGAAACTTACCAGATGCATAAGCACATGCAACATTTCTCGATAAGCAGTTTGAGCAAGGACGTTCTCTGTCACATTTGAGCTTTCTCGTTCGACAAAGCTGACACGAGACTGGTTGTTGCAGCGAAGACCTCTTCGGCGGAGGAAGATCACCCGAAATTGTCCTCTTCATTGCTGCACACTGATTTTGCTCCTGGGAATTATCGATCAATTTATCAAGAACCTATGCTGGTACAAATTCTCCTGCTGACTCCGCTTACACCGGGTCAGCGATCAAATGGATGCCACAGGTTGATCAACACGACCTCTTAATCGCGATTATTTATAAAGTGACCTTTCTAGAGTCACAAAATATATTAAAGAGAAGATTTTCTAATATGTATAATCGATGAAGGAGCATGTTGAGACGCACTCCGTATCGTTCTGCAAAAGTACTTAGATCTACAAATTATCTTATCCGCGGGGTTCCGTGGGGCCCCGCGGATGCATGTGGGTCCACAATTTGGACTCCATCCCCAAAGATTCATAAGATATCTTTAATTTCTTCAACAAAAATGGCCAGTACCATAAATCTCTATCCCTTATGACTGTCTATGCTTCAAGACCGTCCCAGACTGTAGCATGAAGTAACGTTGCAATACCGGGCTCGTTTTCAATGCTAAAAGTACCATTCACGTCAGCAGAATCTTCAGCAAAAAAATTGATTCCATAACAGCTGGTCTTAGAAGAGTCATCACTAAGGTCAGCTGGATAGTAGATTCGTGTCGACAGTGCTGTGCGCTCGTTGACAAATATCTCAAGAACGCTTGAGTCGTAGAATGCATGAATTTGAAGGGTTTCTTCTCTATCTTCGTTTGCTCCAGGATCACTGCTAGGCTCAGCAATATATGTAAATAATGTATGAGGGCTGACTTCAGCTGCATGGTTGACTGGAGTATCATGGTGGTGATTCCATACGTGAGGTCTTTCAACCACGAAGGTCTCATTAATTGGGTCCCAATAGAGTATGGTTCTATTTTGAAGAGCTGTCGAGAACAATAAATTAGCAACAGTCACCAAATTTGTGTCTTACAAGGAAGATGGGAAATCGACAAGTATTTCACATGGACCAAAATACTAGGCCTTCTCATTACTCACCTATGTCATGGTAGATGATGATGCCAACTCGGCTACAGTCGTGACCAACGGCAATTTCGGCGTCTATCTCCCATCGGGATGTAGATAACGTCACAAGAGCTGTATATTCTGTGGCTTTTATAGATTCTCTGTCCAGAGCACCCAATTTCAAAGAAGCTAAAGAAAGCTTCTGTGCACTTTTTCGAAGCTTTTGCAGCCTCGGATCAGGACTAATCTTCATTGTCCGGATTGTATATGTTCCAAACTTGTCTGGGGTAGCTTCGACTGAAGTGATCTCTTTGACATCAACTGTCGACCGTGCTCTCTTTACGCGGTGAATCGTCATCAAATTGAGCACTCGTGGCAGGGAGATCAAGCCACTCCAGCCTTGTCGATGACGCAGGTTGTCAGGCAGATCCTCCTCTGTGATCCAGCCGAACACGACTTGACGCTCGATTACTGGATCCCAGAATGAATTAGCCGCATAGAATAGGCCGTTATCAAAGATTCCAGCAAACGAATATTCCATAAGTGCTGCGGATGAGAATGATTCTTTGTTACTCTTCTCTTTGACACACATCCACAGTTGTGACCGTTGTATTCGGAAGTCCCTCGCAATCGGCTGCTTTGCACGAGTATTCGCGTCTCGGGGCAAGCAGCCTTCTGTCCCCGTAATGATGAAATCCCGAGAACTGCCCTCGTTATCTGTGAGGGTCACCAGGTTTGTCACCTCCCAGTTCACCCCAAAATCTCCCGACCAGCGGGAAGGACAGAAGTTAGTCCCCACGTCCAGCAGGTGTCCAGCGAATTTCCATTCCGCAAGATTGTGTTCATCGATAGTGTAAACGAATACCGTCGGCGTTATATCTTGAAGGCCACCTGAAATGAAACCGTACATAACACCTTCCTTATGGATATTTTCCGGTACAGACGACCACGTAGAAATAAACGGATCTCTCCAGCCTGTGACTTTGAGGTTCTCTGGTGAGCTAGGAAGAATGGGGTTACATGGCATTCGTTCCCACGTATCACCACCATCGTGTGAAACAGCAATACTTAGAGACTCACATCCCGGAGTATAAGGAATCGTGTAGTGGATTGGCAATAGATTGACCGATGTGTACACATATGTAAGTGTTCCGTCTTTCTTTCCATTAACATTTGTGGACTGAAGGCAGCCAGTGAATATTCCAAGACGATCATATGGTGCGGACGGGTAGAGACAAGGCTGCGAAGACGTTTCCCATGAAACCAGATCTTTCGATGTAGAAAGCCCCCAAGAGATGTTGTCCCATTCATTACCATTGGGGTTCCATTGGAATGCCAGAAGATAACGTCCTCTTGAGGGGTCGTAACCGGGTCCGCAAGGATCGTTCAGCCATCCGTGTGGCGCCAGCAGATGGAAAGATGGACGCCATCTAATGAAATCTGAGGAGTTTTCTTGCAAATTGCGACCAACCGCAATGATGTGATCATTGTTTAGGTTACTCTTTTCAAGTTGGTGACTCGCTGCAGGAAAGGAGCCAATTGATCGTGACGTCGTAAGCGTAGACATGTTTGACCGTTTCTATTCTATTGTTGAGATACGAACAGGAATATTGCAACATAGGACACAGCATTGAGTGGGATCCGGGGGTAATAACAAGTTGATTGAAAACTGGGGATCTATTGGTATCAATTCTCCGTCGACTTCGGTTCTAACGCAAGGATGTCTAGTGCGACAACGAGTTACTTCCGACGAGATGCCGTGCGTCATATCTAGGGAGCATTCTCGGCAGATCCAGGTCAGAAAAGTCTTCAAATCAGCAGATATGTTATTGTTTCTTGAAGATTGACTATTTTGACGTTGTAGTCTCTCACAACCGGAGAATCATCGGCGAAATTCTATACTCCAGAAGTGGTAACTGCTCCACTCGTCCGTAAATTTCAAGTTTCGCCGAAAATCTGGGGATTCCGTGGGCACGTGTGCATCTGGAGAAATCCACTGTAGAATACCTTCTCCGAGCAATGGCACTCGGATAGGGTCAGATTCTCTATTTCTTTCATTTATAAATAGGGTGCAGATAGACCATGGCAGTCTCAATTATTGTCTCGTGTCGTACCTTCGTCGGTGATCACATTAAAGTTTGGATATATCAAGGGCTAATGCATGAATTCTTCGAACTATATACTTAGGCGATACCCTTCATTAACACCATGCCTTCCATACCCAAGAAGAAAGACGCTACTGAGGACATCAACTCCATCCATATTCAGCATGTCGATGGGTTCCAATCAACCCCCCAAACCATTGACCCTGAAAAAGGCATAGTCAACGCGTATCTAATCCTCGCGTGCATTGCCTTTGGATCGGCTTCATTTCTGTTCGGCTATGATGACAAGGTCATTTCTCCTGTTGCCGCCTTGAGTGCCTATGTAAGGACCCAATCTATCAGAGAATGTGGATACTGTAAGCTACCAGACTAATATTCTCATTCTTGCAGGTCGAAAAATTCCAAGGGCCCAATCCTGTGACAGGGAAGTTAGTCCTGACAGCACGGAATCAAGATCTGGTCTTTTCCGTTCCTCTTGTAGGGTCGATCATTGGCGGTCTCGCAGCATCCCCTCTCAACAATCATTTCGGTCGCAAATGGCCCTTGCTTGCTGCATATGTCTTCTCTTTGGGAGGAGGCTTTCTGCAGCTATTCGCGCCTAACCTGGCCGCATTCGTCATTGGACGCTTCTGGAATGGCACAGTTATTGGTATTGCCAATGCAACTGCTCCCTTGTATTTATCGGAAGTGGTTCCACCGTCAATGCGAGGCCGAAGTGTGACGTCAATCAACATCTTATCACTCATATCTGGTGTTGTGTCAACCGTCATTGTCAACGCTACGCATACCCTCGAAGGCAAGAGGCAGTATATGATCCCACTTGCAGTACAATGTGGACTCCCCGTTCTTTTGTTCTTGCTTACCGTCTTCCTCCCGGAGAGCCCCCAGTGGCTGGTAAGCAAAGGACGAATGGAGGAGGCTCGTCGCAATCTACGAAAACTCCGCGGGTTCTCCGATATGCAAGTGGATGATGAACTACGAGTCATGAAGCTCTGTGAAGAAAACGACCGAGCCCTTACTGCCAACGTACGGTTCTGGGAGATCTTCGATCGGCAAAATCTCAAGCGGACCCTTACAGCTGGGTCCTTCTACTCTCTGAATCAGGTCTCTGGTGTCATCCTTTCAACCACCTATACTACTGTCTTCCTCACAGAGCTTGGGGTTGGTGATACCTTCACATTCACCGTTATTGCATCCTGCTGTACTCTTGCTGGTACGATAGTTGCGCCCTTCGTAATCGACCGTGCCGGCAGACGACCCACAGCATTCGTAGGAATGTCTCTACTTTTCATGATCGATGTTGCTGCTGGAGGCCTCGCCTTCGACACAGGAAACAGACAGTCCGTACTGGCTATTGCCGCACTAGGATTCATCTTCAATTTCTTTTGGGGTGCCTGTTTCTACTCACTCTCGGCACTGATGCCATCGGAGATCGCAACGCCTAAGTTACGGAACCATACCATGGCATATACCATTGCATGCGCTCAGACCACCGCTGTCATCACCACTTTCGCAGTCCCTCAGTTAACATCTGCGGACGCAGCGAACCTGGGTGCTAAAACTTATCTTGTCTTTGCGGGTCTCATGGCATGTATCATCGTCTTTGTCTTCTTCTTCATGCCAGAAACAAGAGGACGCAGCTTTGCGGAGATTGATGAGATGTATGACGCTAAGATTCCTATGTGGAAGTGGCGCAAGTATCAGACTACGACAGAGGCAAAACAGACGAAGCTTGTCTCTCCCGAGAAGATGCTGTCGGATGTGTAAATCTTGTTAAATCACAAGAATGAGGGAGCGTCCGCACAGCACATTCACTACTGGTGAAAAAGATAGGGGGACACTAAAACTATGTATATATCATTATCCTCAACTCAAAACTTGAAAAGCTATATATAAGGCAAATATCAAGCTAATTAAAATAATCCTTACTGCAACAAAAAAAATAAAAGTTAAAACACCCCTGCATTTGCACACGGACATGTGGAAACCATCGAAATGGCAAAACCCCCCTGTATCAGCGAAACGGGAATTATTATTCTGCAAAATCAGCAAGAAGAGAAGACTAGGAAGTAAAGCTAAGATCATTAGCCCCATCATTCAAATTGACGAGTGCTACGTAGACGCATAATCTGTCTTCACAGTTGCTACTGACATCATCATTGCTTTGAAGGATTGTGGTAGTGTGTGCTGATGCCTCCGACCTGGCATCGGGGCTGATGAAGGAGTGATGATTTCGACGAATGAAATGCTAGAACTTTGGCGCTAGTCAATAAGAATAGTTAGTATGTAATGGATACCATGCATGCTGTCTTACCATTCAAACCTTGTCAGTCCTTCGGCTTACCTGCCTGTCGGCCTATTGCATTTAGATTCTTTGATTACGTGGGGGTTTCCTAGGTCACTATAATCCGGCTAATTTGTCTACGGAGTAATTAGCGGTTAAATATGGGTTCGACCCCGCCAACCATCCTAGATCCTAGATTCAAGCAAGCATCTAGTGATTACTTCAGATAGTCAATATAGTTTTCTTTATTTCCATTCCCTAGGATTCGACAGACTTCCATCTGGGAAGGACCCTGTACCACAAGAAAGAGAATTAGCCGTGCCATAAGCAAATGCACAATACAGCGCACGGCACCTACTGTTGTATATTATCACCATATGTGACGCATACTTTAAACTAACGGTATTAAGAACAGGTAAATATTTTGTTTCATATCCGAGAAATTGCGTTAATTGTACATATAAGTGCATTGAGCGTAGATATACATCAGAAACAGACCAGAAAGAGAAGCGAACGGAATATTCGCAGAGAGCTTGCCCTAGAGAAAACATCCATCATCCTTGGGATGAAGATCTCACAAGCTCTGCTGTCTTTTTGTATGGTTCCATGTAAGGATGATTCCCGCCGCGGAGAATTTGCAGCAGCTCCATATATTTGCTTGCCAGAACCTGAAGTGCCGGCCCGTTTGTCGAAGGAGACCCGTCCATATTCCCAGAATTATAAGGCGTCATAATTGCGCTTGTCGCTATATTGTACAGTTTTTCAATCTAAAATCAGTAAGTATGTACTCCGTACAGGGAGGCAGAATCTTCAATTAGTTGACTTTCACTTACAATGCCAATTCCATGGACTTCCATTGCACTGATCCGCAACGACCTGCAGACATCCAACGTGCGCTCGGCAATATGAAACGCATAATCGAAACGCAGTTCCGGATGCTCAGTAGTAGGTGATAACAGGCCGTGGGTCAGGCAGAGATGCCATACTCGATTTTGCACCCACTTCTGGGTGATAAGTACATCCGCACATTGAGTCTCGGAGAGAAAGCTCTGTAGATTTCTTGTGGCTTCCGCTGAGTTTGAGTGAAGACTGGAATAATCCGGATCGAACCAATCATTGCTCCTATATCGACTAGGATCACTCACACGGGCGAGGTTCTTATGCATATTTAAGGCCTTTCTCTGATCAATTATCTGGCATCGTCCCTTATTAGCGTTGCATCGAGCGTTCCAACATTCAACGATATCTTCGTCTACAGAGTCAAATATCTCCATAAGAAGAGCTAGTCCCATCATGCCTGCGGCGTCCCTTTCATTGTGGACGATAATACCGGAGACTAGACTGTGTGTAGCGTTATGGATAAAGTCGTCAGTGGGACGCATCGTAAATCCGGGCCGGCCAGTGAAACTGATTGAATGTCGGCGTTGAAGTGCGTACGCTCTGTTGTCTGGGATTAGCTACATGATGAAATTCTCCACCGGGGAATGTCCCTACCTTTCTGTAACAGAAAGCACCAAGTATGTCCTCAACCATTGCCCCTTCTCCTCACCCGAAAAATCTAGATACGTGTTGGGATCATTTAGACGTAGTGTCGATGCCATATCAATAGCCTCGCGCAGACGGAGTCGTGCTGCATTGTGCTGGTTGCTCCCAAATAGATATCCAAATATGAAAAAGCTAGTTAAGACAGCCTCTATTGTTGGATGTTCGCCAAAGTCAGATGAGCTGCGCATCTTGGTTGCTTCATTCATCATCATTCTTGCTTGATCGGCTCTCGATGAGGAAGTCGGCCGTTCGCTAATTTCAATGGGCTGTGTCAAAGCGAATGCACATACTGACAACAACATAGCGCCAAACTGCGGATTCCTCCGGTGCTCCTGTGCCAGGATCCTAATGAATATAGAAGACCTGGTGAGAACTGGTAGCGTCGGATGCAGCCGATCGAAATAGACATCGATCCAAGGAACAAGACTACTATCATGGATATATGGAGGCCAAAAATTACCCATTTGCTGCTGGTTATTTGGGGATAGGACATCAGGAAAAGAGACATTTAAAGGATTCTCAGGCTGTAGATTGAGAGAATTCCCTCCAAGATCATTGTCAATGAGGGGAGGAAGAGTCGTCTTAACATAAATATTGCTTCCAGAGAAGCTGAATGCTGGCGTTTGCGTGCTAATGCTATCCGGAAGCCAATATTCAAGTTCGCGATTCTCACCCCATGAAGCAGAACTGTTACCTAGGGTTGGCGTCGGCATGACTGCATCATAAGCAGAAGTGGGACCATGGCCCATCTGATGCTGTTGCAGCGGTGGCATCTCCACATGAGATAGCATTTCAGAATTAGACAAGGAAACTGACGGAGATGACTGGACATCCGATGTTGGGGTTCCATGACTGGGCAAAGGCTCCCCGGTCATATGGATTTCATTCTGGCCGACAGGATTTCTGGATTGGAGCTGTTGCTGCCGAATCTCTGACACGCGACTTGGAAAAACAAGAATCAGATAACATTAACTCAACGGCAATGTCAAGTGCACCTACCGGCCAGCAGGACCGCGCTTCTTTTGCGGTCTAAGAGAGGTACATTCAAACCCCATGGACGCGCAAGTTGAGCATGGTCGAGATAGGCTACACTAAATCATCTTCCCGTGTAAGTATTATATCTAACAATTCCGAATGCAGCATTCATACCCTTGTTTTGCGCAATTTACACTGATCGCAAGCTCGCAAGGTGCCACTCCTTCCAGGTGTCCTGGGAGACCTGGCCGTATCCATAACGTGAGGATTGCTCGGCAACTAGCTGCATCGTTGATACGACCAGAGACTGCCACCGAAATTTTATCAATTATAGGAGCGATTCATGATGCGATTCATGGACAAGATAAAAAAAAAAAAAGGGAATAATGAATAATTCTAATGCTATACGCGATTAACGGCATACTCTACATCTGGAGTTCCCCCACGCGGCTGGGCTGAGAAAAGTGTGGAGGCGAGCACATGACTTGCCGAGCACCGGTGAAGAGTCACATGACTATGGAGTGATACGACTTCTTTTCTCTTTCTTGAAAATATCACTCTTCCTTATTTTACTATGAGTGAAAACGGGAATTCTCAGTGTAGGAATCAACGAAAAATCTAAGTTTATCTAGTTCTGAACACTACTGGTACTTTCTACCGAAGAATTCTACCGAGGTATTGTAGCACGTTGCCGCATTACTCCGAGGATCCGGCGAGCTGCCTGGTCGCGGGGAGTCCATGGGGCTCCACGGACTGATGTGGGCCCAACGTTTAGACTACTTCGTCCTACAACAGCCTTGTTCCGCATTCAGATTGTTCCCAGAATGAACGCATAACGAATAAATTGCTGTTAATTAGAACTGGTGCCTATATTTCATATCTATTGGCTATTTGCGAAGATACTCGCCAACGCTATCTGGCAGGAGGCTGCCACTCATTGGAATCCGAAGATCCATTGTTGTCCGTGGAGGGCTCCGCTGACCTTGCAATACTTCGTCCATGTCTGATGCTGAATCCAAATCATGGATGCCTATTCTTCGTTCTGGGATGAAGGGTATATAAGAATGGCATTTTCGAATAGACCTGAAGGAAATGTAGAGTTAAATCACATCAATTTAGACTTGCATCTCCTTTTTCAAAATTCCAAACACCAATAATCTGATTCCAACATATACTTCTCCTATAGAACTTAGACTTCTATATTCACCAAACTGATCTTCAAAATGTCTTCATCACCCTCCCTAAAAGACATCGCAGCCAAAATCTCAGCGAATGCCAGCCTACTCTCCGAACTCCTCGAAGCCAAAGGTCTTCCGCAGCCATCTTTCTCTGTGCGTGATGGACAGACCATCCCAGACAGCAAGGAGTTCGAAAACCTCCAAATCGCGAGAGTTGCTCTACAAGAACAGGCTCAGCTCCTACTAGACTTGGTCACTGGCCCAGTAGAATTAGCCACCGCATGGCCGATCTGCGTATGAACATGTTCCCCCTCCATCTGTATGTCTGTATGTATATCACCATTACTAACCCTATCTACAGAACCTCCACGACACCAGCGCCCTCGTCCTCATCTACCATTGCAAGCTCTACCAACACATCCCACTCAACGGAACAGCAACCTTCGAAGAAATCGCTACCAAATCTGGCTTGGACCTGCACCGCACGCGCCTCGCTCTCCTCCACGCCATGACGCGCCGCTTCTTCTACGAGCCCCAGCCCGGCCACGTCGCTCACACAGCCGCTTCAGCACTACTCGTTACTCAACCAGACTTCGTAGACTTCCTCGGCCATCAATTGGAAGATACGCTCCCCGCCGTCGCGAGCCTATCGAAGACAATTGACAAATATGGTAATTCGACAGAGCCGAACCAGAGCGCGGTGAACGTTGCGTTTGGGACGGATGAGAATCCGATGAGTTTCATTGCGGCGGGAAAGGTGTCGGGCCCGAGGTTTGCGGGGAGTATGAGATGGGTTGGGAAGACGGGGTCGTTTGATGATAGGCATATTGTGGAGAATTATCCGTGGGAGGAGTTTGGGGAGGGGGTTGTTGTTGATGTATTGACCCTTCTTCTTCTTTATTCCTTCTTTTTTTTCTTTTTATTCTTATTCCCTTTTACTCAAGCCAGCTATACTAACATCACATCTAGGTCGCAGGCGGAAGCGGCCACTTATCCATCAACCTCGCCTCAAAGTACCCCAAATTGAAATTCATCGTGCAAGATCTCGAAGAGCAAGGAAAAGCCTTCTCGGTTCCCGCATCCCTAAAAGACCGCGTCCAATTCACGCCCCACGACATGTTCCAACCCCAACCGATCTCCGCGAAGGCATACATCCTGCGTCTCATCTGCCACGACTGGCCGGATGCCGCGAGTTCCCAGATCCTTCGCCAGCTCGTACCTGCGATGCGTGACGGAGCGCGCATTATTCTGATCGAGGCAGTGATGTTAGAGCCGGGAAGTGTGCCGGAAGTAGCGAGGAGGATATATAGGTATGCTTCCTTTCTTTTTTTTATTATCTCCCGGTATTATATTTAATTTATTATTTATTATTATCACCTTTGCATTCAATTTAGAAAAGAAATGGAAAGAAAACTAATGAGAATCAAAATAGTACATCCGCCCTACACATGGCCGTCACATATAACGGGCGCGAACGCACCGAAGGCGAATGGGAAAGGATCGTCCAAAACGCAGATCCGCGCCTGAAGTTGAATCGGATCATTACTCCACGAGGAAGTCACTGTTCGGCCATTGAAGTCGTTTTCCATGCATCCTAATAAGACGAGCCACATATCCTAAATCAGCAGATGAGTGTCGTATTCCATCTCTCCTCAATAATGATTTCAAAGCCGTGGGGGGCGGGGGCGTACAATATACAGTAACTAGTTCCGCAGCTAGAATTATGCACGCATGCATGCATAGGCGTGATGCAATGTCGGCAATCGATAGTTTGGTCTTAGTGCAATGCAATTAAAACTAGCAAGTAACGGGAATAGCGGTAGTGGCGCCGAGAAGCTCAACTCTAACTGATCTCGCCAAGACCCCCCTAAGATGGAGCGCATTTCGTCACATCCCATTTGAGTTCCGGCTGAGCAAGGGTTAACCTTAGTTCCAGCCCTACTAACTACTTAGTGTATATTTACTAGTAGGTTGTGGTGACTTACGAGCCAATGAGCTGAAGCCAATATTGCTTACGACTCAAGTCGACTTGATGACAACGCTAAACGGAAAAAGGGGGTGGGACCTTAACCCTAAGTCGTACGATAGCCGCAAGCACAAATGTAAAGACTTGTGAAAATTCAATGCCCTTGATGAGAAGCCTACGCTGGAAAACGCTACGAAGGATGAAGAATGGTGTTTTTCTCTCTTTTTTTATCATTATTTCGTTTATTTATCTGTGGCGCCAAGTCTCATAACGTGTATGTAAAAAAGGAGACAGGCATTCACGGCCAGCGGCACTGATTAGAGTAGATGGTATAAATCCACTCCCAGAGACCACAGATGGCCACTGGAACTGATAGATATCTGAATCTGCAAAAGGAGAATCAAAATATCATCAAGTTCCAGGAGAGAGTTGAGAGGTGTCTATGGAAACCAGAACAATAAGAAAAGACAAAACAAAACAAAACAGCCCACACTGGTATTGAGGCGCCGATTCCCGCTGATGGATAAAAATGCCGTATTAGGGACAACGCCAATAAAAACAGAACCCCCGCTGGTTAGATATAATACAAGTGAAATCTCGTTAAACGCCTTTGCTGACTGTTTTGACCCATCATGAATCGGTAGAGATTTTTTTCGGATGCCCACGCAGCGGCCATCAAGCTGAGAAGGTTGCAAAAAAGGGAGCCAGCCCTGGTATCGCACGCAGGCAAATTATTAAGACGCTTTATTAGGAAATCCCGTGCAGGCAAAAGAAGAAACGAAACCTGAAAAGAAATGGCATCAGGAAGTGATGCTCCAGTCTTAAGCGGTAGGGATAATGGGAACGCCGCCACCAACAAGTTCAACGATCTTGCTGGCAACTGCGGTGGGGTAACCACGCGAAAGCATCTCCTGGACCACGCCAGAGGCGCTCTGGCGATCCTCGGAGGCCAGGAAAGCTCGAGTCATCGCTTCGTAGGTGCTAGGCTCGCGCTTCTGAATACCAATGCCATCATAGATCGACTTGGCATTGGCAATGTTACCTTCAGCAGCCCATCCATGAATGAGAGTGTTAGCGATATAAGCAGTCATTTCAACGTTGCGACCAGCCATATCCTTGAGGAGATCGGCTGTGGCAGCGACCTGGTGGTTGGCCACCATCGCCTCGAAGAGGGCCTGGTACAGGCACGGCTGCAGACGCACTTTGCCGTTCCCAAGGACCGAATCAAAGACTCTGCGCGCCCCGTCCATGTCGTGCATCACACAACCCTTGGCGTGGATGAGGGAGGCGTAGTGAACGGCCTCCGGCTGCTGGCCAGCGGCCTTGATCGACTCCAAGACCTTCTCAGCAGCAGTCATGTCGACCGGCTCCAAGGAGGCGTAGGCATCAATCAGCAGCTTGTAGGTGTGCATCGTCGGTTGGATGTTCTTGGACTGCATACGCTCGTAGTAGGCTAGCACCTTGCTACGGTCGCGCTTGGTGTTCAGGAAATACTGGATCATCGAGTTATAAGGGGCTGGACGGGGTTTGTAGTTAGGCATGGACTCCATCTCGTCAAACATCTCCTCCGCGAAGCGCTCATCGCTGACACGGCAGAGAGCATTGACAATGGTACCATAGGTGACGCTGGTGGGACGGACTCCGTTCGCCCGCATCTCCGCAAAGTACAGCAGGCAGTCATCAATCCTGCGAGCCTTGCCCAGCTTACCGATCAACGCATTGTACAAGAAAGAAGTGGGTTCGACCCCTTCCGCAGTGGCTCTGTGGAAGATCTTCACAGCCTCCGTGGCCTCGTCAAACGTCTTGGTCGACTCCTTCAGGGTCGTGATGTACAGTCCAAAGGTGTTGGCCGATGGAGCCGCACCCATGTTGAGCAACTCCTGGTGGTACTTGGCAGCCAAGTTCCGGTCACCCAGAGACAGGCAAGCCGCCACCATCGCATCCAGGATCGAGACCCATCCGTACTTGACCACACTGTACTGAGGGATGAGAGGAACATCATGTCGTGCCATACCCAAGATGTCATGGACCAGGTTCATACGACCACACTTGGCCGCCGCCGTGATGAGCTTCGCGTACGTGATATAACGAGGGTGTCTACCAACGCGGCGCATGTTCTTGAACTTCTGCAGCGCCTCGTTCAGGTGGGAATCCGCCCGGCCATTGGTGTTCTCCAGCTCGTCCGCGATGATGGCGGAACCCCGATAGTCCGTCGCATAGGCATACGGATCGAAGGTATCCTCCGTCGTCGACGCGGTGGACACGGGAGACTCTGACACGGGCGTGTACCGTGAGGGCGTGTATGGCTGCTTGACCATGGGCGCCAGATGGTCCTGCCATCTCTGGACAATGTCCGGTCTGCTGTCCGCCAGCTTGGCGACGGCTTGGTCGACGAGACGGGTCGTGAACGCATCCATTGGGAGACCGGTGGACAGAGCAACGTCCACCATGTGCGCGAACCGGACGGGATGAGCAATGTCGAAGATAGCAGAGTTGTTCAAGAGCATGCCCGCCTGGACCTGCAAGGCCAGAGTCAGGTCGGGGACGTTGAGCTGTGAGATACCCATGGGACCCAGACTGGCAATGGCGTGTTCAGCAATGGGTGATACCAGACCACCATTCTCGACCATGGACCAGATGAGGGTGATAGCCGCCTGGGGAGATAGAACCGCAGCAGTCTGCATAAGGATACGACCAAGAAGCTCCAGGGCCTCATCGATCTCCTCACGGACAGGAGCCAGCAGCAGGCTGTTATGAGGAGGAGCACTGCGGATACGGGCAAACATGTTGCGGGCCTCGGCCAGACCCTCATCCACTTGGCCGCTCTTCAAGAGGGCGACAGCATACATGGTGGTCGGTTGGATCAAATCCGGCGTGGCTTGACCGGCCGAGGCGAGCACGGTCCAGAAGGGTCGCGCAGCCAAGACGTTGCCTGATCGGACGTGGAGCGCCAGCATCGACACCGCGGCCATTAGCGCCTCGGCCGATTCCGATGTCAGACGATCGTATGCCTGGCACGCAACCGTCCCGTCGCCCGCGTCCGCTGCGGCCATACAGATCTTGGCTAATGCCTGTTGCAGAGCTCCCTTGTGCAGCCGGGTTTCAGCCTGCTCCACGGCCTCGGCAAACCGTCCGCCATCCAGGGCATGCTGCACCAGCGCATCCTGCACAATCACTGCCTCCACGGCTTCCTGCCGGGTCTCGCGATCCTCCTTCACGCTGTCGAACGACGAGCGGATCCGGTCGAGGAAACGGAGCCCGCCTTCTCGCTTGCCGCATGTAAAGTAGGCTCGGATGAGCGCCGCGTACACTTCGCCATCCCGACGCTCGACGATGCCGAATACACCGTTGTCGTCCGCAATGGCCAGCGTGCGGTATTCGTTGTAGCACTCCACCGCACTCTTCAGATCGCCCATCGCGGCAAAGGCATCGATCATCGACGGGAAGATGCCGGCGTGCGGGATCACCTTGTGCGTCTCCATATGGGCGTAGATGCGAATCATGTCTTCCACATGGCCTTCTTCTGCACATGCCGTTATAAGCGCCCGGTAGACCTGTAACGGGAAAACAAGTTCCGCATGGCGTGTAGTTGCAGTCGTGAACAGTTTAATAGCAATGGTCAGAGAATGATCTTCAGCCAGGAGTTCACGCTCCACCTCGCTGGATTGAAACATGAACTTGCCCGGTTCCTCCATGCCCCCGAAACGAGCCCTCTGCTGCTCGAGCAACTGCTTAGCTCGAATCGTATCCATCGCCCGCGTCACTAGCAGCTGCACGAGCGTCTTGTATGTCTCTTGATCGGGAATCACACGGCGGCGGAGCATATCTGAATAAACGTCCAGAGCCTTGGGAACGGCATGATGCGTATCGGCATGCAGCTCGATGGCCGCCCGGAGCAGGGCATTGTAAGCGGCCACGGTAGGAGTAAGTCCTTCTTTGAGCAAATTCTCAAAGGCGATCGGAATCTCCGCATATTGCTTTCTGGATGCGAGCTGCACGATCTGGGCAGAAAATTCCTGAGATTTCTCGATCGAAGCATCCGACACGGTTGCATCCCGAGTTGAAGATTCTTCCGTAGATTTCGCCTCCTTCGAGTCCGCCGCCTCTTCGGCATTGGCCTGCTCTTCTTGAATCTGAATTTCCCGGGCCACGGCCTCCTCGACCTTGGCGCTCACATCCCCGTTCAACGCGGCCTTGTTGACCCGTTGAGAATCGTGGAGTTCGTGGTTCGCCGATTCCGTAGCTTCGGCGGCCTCCTTGCTCTTGCCCGCCGCATCTTTCGACGGCTTCCAACCGATCCGTCGGTTGAATTGGAACTGTCGCCAGTCGCTGTCATCCCCGGTCTGCTGCGCATGCTGCCACGCTGCGTAGTAGGCCGCTAACCCCGAGTCTCCGGACCCGGAACCGGCCTGGCTAGCCTTCGCGCCCGCTCCCGATGAGCTTGACGTATTCTGAAAAGCATTCTGAAGCTGGGTGGTTCGCGTATACTTGGCGGGATGACTGGCGATCTGGTTGAGAGAAGTTGCTGACGACGCGTAGGATGACTGCGACGCCGCAACTACCGACTGAGCATAGCCATGGGTGAAAGCTTTGGTAAAACTTTGGCGTGCGAGGTGGGTAAACGGCTTAAACACCATTTATCGAATTGGGGTCCTCTTCCAGGTTAGAAGAGGGATTGCTGTGGAATCCGTCAGTTTCCTGCGTGGCGATCCGGACCGGTTTGCTTCACCGCAACCCAGTCCCCCGGATGGAATTGAGAACCATACCTCTAAAGGGAAGTGCTGTTGAAAATGCAGGTTCATCGACGACTGTTGGCCGTCAAAGAACGCGCTGATTGAAAGGGGTAAGGTCCTTGGTCGTTAGGATATAAAATTTTTTTTTTTTAAGGGAGCAGAGTCGCGATCCCAGTATCTGGCTAAATTGGGTTGCCTGATCCTTGACCAAGAGAGGAGATTGTCCCAACGGATCCCGAATGTGACTTACCACGTCCCTTCGGGTCTTCTGTGGTCGTTCTGGTCCTTCCGAATAACGAAGGAACGAGAGAATGAATGTAAATTTGCGTGTCCTGAAAGCTGGAGGAGAGATCCAAGCCAGCTGGAGATTGCGTGGAGACTTTATTCGCACACGAGCAGGTAGCCGGAGAGACGAATCATAGGCGGTGGTCGGCCCTTCGGGGGTGCGCGACCAACTCCGACGCAGGGAGAGCCAAAATTCCAGGGCCGACCAGACCCAGCGCGGTCATAGTGAGCCCATCTGGGCAGGCGGTCAGCGAGTGGAAGCGTTCTCGAAGACGAGCGATTACTGTGGTCAGATGGTCTGGCGGTGGAGGAAACACCAGCTCACCAATCGTACGAGGCCGAATACGGGAAGAACAGGAGATCGCCGCGATTCCGAGCAAAGACCAGACGAAGATGACGGTGGAAGCCTCACGAAAACCCGCCGTGACTCAAGCGCGTCCCGGTTATTTTTCTCGGGCGGCGGGAGACTCCACGCAAAGACCCGAGGGCGAGCCAGTCAGGGACGAGCCAGCCCTGGCCAGCGATTCTGTGTACTATTATGTTTACTGCGTTCCCTGTTTCCCACCGACCGTTCCACCCGGCAGAATGGCACGTGCCGTGGCTGATGTTCATTTTTCCTCCTGTGCTCCTCCTGTTGGCTCTCTTGGCCCTCTTGGCCGTCCGGAGCACTGGCTGACCAGAGCCGGCTCGTTCATCCCGGCAGGATCAGTTCAGCCATTCCCGACGGGCGTATCGGCACCCGGAACGCGGTCTGGAGAGTGCGCTGATCCAGATACGGTGTGTGGCTCGTTGTTCTCATGCCCTAGAATGATGAATCAGATCACCGAATGCGCAACAAGCACGCGATTCCAGTAATAATAAGACTCGACTATAAACTATACTATCTGCGCTGCCGACTGTCACAGCGGCACTCCACAGGCCCGCGCAGAGCCTATGGGCGCCGTCGCAGTACAGGCACAGGGAAGAATAGACGACCGTTGGATGGTCGATGCCGAAGCGGGAACCGGGTCCATGCTGAGACGGTTATGCAATATGCAATATTACCCTCCTGGGATGGAACCACCCTTCTCAGTCAGACTCCGCAGAGCACCCCCACGCCCCTCGCATCCTATTTTGAGCGCATCTCGGCCGTCGCTTTCCTCCGTTCGGCCTGGTTATTCGGCCGTGTCAACAGGCTCCACTGGGGACGCGGGAGAGCGCCTTATATCCGGGCCTACTCGAGATCCTGGAAAAAGAATGCTCCACCAGAGCAAACTAGATACCGGTGATGAAAAATGACGTAGAACAGGACGGGATGCAGAGCACACGCGGGGAAGCGAGATGCCCAAATCTGCAACAGAGAGATCATACCTGCAGTCCTGCACTAAGAGGATGCAGCTCATTATCAGACAGGAAGCTGCATACTGCAACATCGACGTCGGCGACCTCCGCTACCCTGGTCGAAAACGCTGAAGATACCGGCTCAACTTGCCGTGAACTTCATATGATGGTTTCGAGTGATAGCTTTGGGATCCTTTCCGAGTGACGTGCGTGCTTTAGTACTCTCTTCTCCTGTATTACCCCACATGCATGAGACAAGCTATCGGGAGTGCTGTCGGCTGGACCACATTTCCCCGCGTTGTTCCCTCGCTTCCAAGAGACAGTAGGAGGATGGGTACGCATTAAGGACCAAAAGTCACGTTTTGCGACGGCTGCCGTTCCAAAATCTGTAACCTTTTTTTGCGCACAGAACAGAATTCTGGATAGCAACACTCGTTCAGTGGGACAGAAGGGTGAAGTGAAACGGACCTAGTCGTTGGTTCGAGTAAAACTCACCGCAGAGGCGTAGGAAGGATAGTTCAATAATGTCTGAACTATCAAGCCATGGCTTTTATTCGGTTTGACGGGCATTGTCAGGCCAAGTATCAAGAGCAATTGATTTTTTAGAATCTAGCTGAGCTAGATCCTTGAGTACCGAAAGAGGTTAGTGTATGATGAGTCTATCTTTCTTCCCCCCCTTCTTCTGGCCATGGACAAGTCCAAAAGTATACTTCGTTCCAAGGTTCTGTGCAAGGATTTCCAAGCCTGCCAAAAAAGGTTGTTGTGGAATAGTTGAATGGATCTACGACCGTTTATACTTTGGCTGGACGGACCTCCCCAGCCACAATGGAAAGTCTCAAGCCACAAGTTTGTCAGGGGAAACCCATCCAAAATGAGCAAACATGGGCATCAGCCACTCCATAACCCCCCCATGAGCTCCACGACCTTTATCAGTCCATATCGTGTCTGACATCAGTGGATTTTACAAAGTTCAATTCTCACTAAGCAATCCCTTCATAGTATTCAGTATGAATGCAGTGCCTGTGAATAGTCCTCGAGCGGATTGATAATTAGGAATATCTGAAGCTTCCCTCTCTAAAAATATCATTCTGACCCCTCACCGCACAAAGGTATTGCTCTGCACTTTCTTTGCTAGATGCCCCAGTGGGTGCTCTTTGTTTTATTGATTCGGATAGAGACTCTGAGAGTTAAATCATTTCCTTGACTAACCTTATGAGCTAGCAGTACATTGAACCCTCTACTCGTTCCTTCTTTGTCAGCCTCACAGCCACGGTCCGGAACAGCTGGTGTTCTTATCTGGGACCACCACCACCGACGACACTACTCTCTGACCAGGAATATTAAGGGTTATTTACGAAGGGATATTTTGTGAAAAGAGATCTAGATTAAACGACCTTCCCTCAGCTCAGTTGCAAATGTCCGCCATGACTTCTGCGACGACCGCCCTCTCAGCCCCCGGTAAGGTGCTGCTTACCGGTGGCTATCTTGTCCTTGACCGTGAATATACCGGTACAGTCTTTGCTCTCGATGCTAGAATACACGTCATTGTCCAGCAATTGAGGAAGCAGCCGAAGAAAGACACGTCGGGAACGGAGTCCGTCGCAGCTGCTAATGGAGGACAGCCAGCCAAAGGCGACGCAGTGGCAGAAGGAGACAAGAACGAGGAAGAGATCATTGTTGTCAGATCCCCTCAGTTTCTGGATGCCGTCTGGGAATATTCTGTCGAGAGATACGACAATGGTGGGGGTGTCAAGGTCGTGCAGAAGGGTGAGGGGTAAGTGATCTATTCTATCTAAACGGGTCCTCGAGATATTGCTCTACTGCAAACTATTTCGACGGGGATCTTCCCTAGAATATGTTTGCGTTCAGTGTGAGCTGACACATGCTAGACGCCGGAACCCATTTGTCGAAACCTCTCTCAGCTACGCGTTGACTTATATCAGCTATGTTGCCGGCTCTAAAGATTTCGGGTCTCTTTCCATCACTATTCTGGCCGATAATGACTACTACTCCGAGACTGCCACATCTAAAGGTTCAGCATCACTGTCGCGTGGTCAGTTTGCCAACTTCGGCGTCCCGCTCCACGAAGCGCACAAGACGGGATTGGGATCTTCCGCCGCACTCGTGACTGCTCTAGTTTCCGCCCTAGTGATCCATCGAACCATGCAACCCGACGACTTAGGTGCTGCCAGGGACAAGCTGCACAATCTTGCTCAGGCAGCTCATTGTGCGGCCCAGGGGAAGGTGGGCTCTGGCTTTGATGTTGGTGCCGCCGTGTACGGCTCATGTCTCTACCGACGATTCTCACCGATAATTCTGGAGAAAGTCGGCGATGTAGGCAGTCCTGGATTCGAGGAAAGGCTCTTCTCTACGGTCGAGGATCTCGACCAGGAGCACCCATGGGATACAGAGTGTGTGGACTTTGGTATGAGACTGCCTCGAGGTATGCAGATGGTCCTGTGCGACGTGGACTGCGGGTCGCAGACGCCCTCCATGGTCAAGAAGGTGCTCGCCTGGCGCAAAGAAAATAAAGACGAAGCGGATCTCCTCTGGACGGCTCTACAAGCAAACAACGATCAACTTCGAGAGGAGCTGAAGAGGCTCGCAGAGAAGCCGGCGGTCCCCAGTCCTGAGGATTTCGAACAAGTTCGTACATACATACAGCGTTCTCGAGAGTATATTCGCACCATGACCCGTAAGTCAGGTGTTCCTATTGAACCGAAGGTGCAGACGGAGCTTCTTGACGCTGCGTCGAGCCTCGAAGGCGTCATTGGGGGCGTGGTACCCGGTGCAGGAGGTTATGACGCCATTGTGCTACTGATCAGAGACGATCTGGAGGTAATCAACCGTCTGAATTCCTTGTTTGCGAACTGGCGGAGCAAAGTCGAAGACGACTTTGGTGGGAAGATTGGGACTGTTCGGTTGCTGGGTGTGAGACATGGGTCTGAAGGAGCGAGAAACGAGGTTCTGGAGCAGTATGCGGGATGGATTTGAGTTTCTTGGGGGGAGGGGCCGGCTGGGGTATTCAAAATATCGAAAACTAGATTCGGGAGAGGGGAAGATTCTCCATCAGTAGCCGGGGGGATAGCCGCTGGTCGATATGACGCTACGATTGCATTCAATACCCCGACTACATTATTAGACTGTTCAGCGTATAGCATCATGACGGGTCGTACTATACGTGGGGGGTCTTGATGAACTGTTCATTTCTTACGATAAGGTGTTACGCAAATTCATGATAGAAAATATATATTTTTAAGTCATTTGCAAGTCTGACTGCCTGTAATATGATTGATATTTTTTGTAGAATAGCAGAGGAACGGATAGCATACCAAGCATATCCATTCGTAATGCCAACCCTTGAAACTTCAAACCTTGAGTCTGCTGCAGAAGGGTTCCCAAACCAAACTGTTTCAACCCTTCACTGAACCATCCGCAGATTCAACTAACGATCTAGATCGGTGGCGTTTCAGGGACGATTGTCCAGTCGTGGCGGGGAATGTGGCTGAACAGCTGACAGCCACCCCTGCCAGGCTTGCGTTATTGCACTTGCGCGGCCTGCGGGAACAACGACTACCCTCTTGTCAGCTATCGAGCCAACTTCTCTCCAGCAAAAGTACTTTTTATTTTATCCATCCCCCCTTTTTCTCCAGACAGACAGCTGCCGTTCGGTTGCTATATTGCCGTCACGGTCAATGCAACCGACAGTTTTCTGATCCTTGCAGGCGATCCCGAATTGTGTCCGTGTCTTCCTAAGATCTTGAAGGGGGACACTAAGAGACGGTGTCAGATCCGGGCATAAAACCCGGCCCCAATTGACACATTCCCCATTCCACACATCAGGGACTCCTTCAGTCCTCTTTGTGGATGGTGCCAGTGTTTTCTTTTCTGTCGCTCGTTTCCTGGACCTGATTGAACTCCTTTTTTTCCTCTTTCCCTGAAGACGTTCGCTCTCGGACACTCCCTTTGCTCGTGATTCGCCTCCGCAAGTCACGACCTTCCAAGGGCCAAGTGGCCGCCCGGAAATCATCCCCCAGATCAACTGACGACGCAACAAAGATGTCGAGTGGAACGGGGAGATATATTCGGTACATCCTTTTTGCGGTCTTCGTAAGTTCCCCAGAGAATATGGTGGCACTGGTGGTGGTGGTCTTGGGATTGAGGTCAGGCTTAAACTAACCTCACGCGATGGGTAGGGACTAGCAGTTTTGTTTTTTATTTCCAGGTCTTCGATACCGCTGCCAGACACGGCCGATCTTGTGTCTAATCTGAAGCCCTCCACCGCGAAAGAGGAGCTGAAGCCGGACACCGCGCCGGATGACTCTCAGCAATCGTCGCAGGGTCAGAAAACGGAGGACCAGGCTTCCGGCCCGGCAGGTGGACTTGTAAATGCAACTTTTGTGACATTGGCTAGGAACTCGGATGTTTGGGAGATCGCGAAGTCGATTCGACAGGTTGAGGATCGATTCAATCGCAACTTCCACTACGATTGGGTCTTCTTGAACGATAAGCAATTCGACGAGAACTTTAAGAAGGTTACAACGGCACTGGTTTCCGGAAAGACTCACTATGGTCTTATTCCGAAGAACCACTGGTCGTATCCAGAATGGATTGACCAGGACAAGGCCAAGGAAGCCCGAGAGGACATGGGCCGGCGCAAGATCATCTATGGCGATTCTGTCAGTTACAGACACATGTGCCGCTACGAGTCGGGATTCTTCTTCCGTCATCCGTTGATGGAGCAATACGATTATTACTGGCGTGTGGAGCCCAGCATCGATCTGTACTGTGACATCAGCTTCGACCCCTTCGCATACATGAAAGACCACAAGAAGAAGTACAGTTTTGTGCTGAGCTTGTACGAGTACTACGAGACTATCCCCACGCTGTGGGACAGTGTCAAGAAGTTCGTCAAGGAGCACCCGGAACATATCGCGGAAGATAACTCTATGGGTTTCCTCAGCGATGATGGCGGCAAGACTTATAACAAGTGCCATTTCGTATGTTTCTCCTCCATACTGCCTCAGTAGTGCAGCTTGCTAACATCTTACTAGTGGTCTAACTTTGAAATTGGAGATTTGAACTGGCTGCGATCTAAGCAGTACATTGACTACTTCGAATCCTTAGATCATGATGGTGGTTTCTTCTACGAGCGCTGGGGTGATGCGCCCGTTCACTCGATTGCTGCTGCTCTTATGCTGAAGAAGGACGAAATTCACTTTTTCAATGAGATCGGCTACTACCACGTTCCGTTCACACACTGTCCCACGGGGGAGCAGAGCCGACTGGATCTGAAGTGCCACTGCAACCCTAGCGAAAACTTCGACTGGAAGGGATACTCCTGTAAGCCTCTTTCCTGTCCTGTGCATCCGATCCTCGGACTAACTAGCGCATAGGCACATCTCGATTCTTCGAGGTCAATAACATGGACAAGCCGGAAGGCTACGAGGACGAACAAGACTGACTAACCGTATTGCTGGTGATTTTTGGGGTTCTTATTGTCCTTGTATTTCTTGGAGTAGTGGCAACGCGGACGTTTAGAAGAGCCCGCAGGCGCCGTATAACTGTTGTCTCGCCGCGCGGTATCTTCAAAGTGGGTTAACTCTATGGTACACGGCGCTTGCGGAGACACGCCGCCGCTTGTCATCCAATGATGAAGCAATAAAATCTATTCTACGGCAGCAGCGGCGGCCATCTGTGTTTGTTACGAACTTTACTCTGCTTCTTTTTTTTTTTCCTTTCCGGGAGTCTTGGTTCGGCACTGTATATATACAAGGGATCCTGGTTATCATATTTGCTAATTGAGAGGTCTAAAGATGGAGACTTTGTATGACAATAGAAAAACGAACAGATTGAAGTTTTTGACTTTGAAATTTTCAAATCAACATAAAATAAGAGACTAGTCCAGACATACAAAGTTTAGACAGCAGGAGACCCTGTCACCTCGTGTCTTAGAAAAACACACATCATACCCAACCCATTGGACCGGAAAGGAGTACACAGATAGTAAGTACATTTCAGGCTGTGTTGTCTGAGAAATATATCATTCCAGCGCCCACAGTCATTCTTTTTCGAATTAAGACATCTATTCCTTCTTTGGCTTCTTGGTTCCGTACTTGGAACGGCTCGTCAATCGGCTACCGACACCACCCTATAAGACACGAGGAGTTAGTAAGTGGATTTATGTCTTGAAAGGGGGGGTTTTCGGATTGGTGAAAATGAGATATGTAAGATGAGATGGGATCAAACGTACCAAATCCAACGCTCCTCTAACAAGATGGTACTTGACTCCAGGACAATCCTGGGCTCTGCCACCACGGACGAGGACGACACTGTGCTGTTGGACATTGTGACCTGTAGAGAACATCAATTAGCATCAATGACCCGAATGACCTTCCAGAAACACCATATTATCCTCGTATCCTCCTCTCTTTTATATTTCCCTCTTCTCCAATTCCCCAAACTCCAAAGAAAGAGAAAAACCACATCGCCGTTGACACACGCACCTTCACCAGGAATATAAGCCGTGACCACACGCCCACTACTCAATCTCACTCTCGCCGTCTTCCTCTCTCCGGAGTTCGGCTTCTTCGGCTTCGTAATACCCGTCTTCAAACACACGCCCTTCATCTCCGGCCGATTATGCAGCGCCGGCGATCGTCGCTTGCGGATGGGCTGCGGAACACGACATCCCTTTCGGACCTGGTTGTATGTTGCTTGTGCGCGAGGCGTGCTGGAGAATGAGCGCGCGGACGACCACGCTGCGACGGCGGAGGGCGTGCGGAGGATAGGAGTGAATGGTTTCGATGTTCGGAGGAGGATCGATGAGGGTTTGCAGGTGGAGATAGAAGTCATAGGACGGGGAGTGGTTGCTGTCCGCAGGGAGCGGAGCAGCATTGACAAGAGGAGGGATGGCATTGTGTGATTAGGCCCAGTGTATTAGGGCTGGTTGGGCGTGGGTGATGTGTATTATTGTTCTTTCGAGATAATTTGGACCCGGAGGCTCTCTCTACGGATCTTTCGTCGGCGGAGATGCCGCATCACGTGCGCGAGACAGTTTCTGCGTATCTGGTCGTTGTGGTGTGCTGGATAAGCTACCAGCTTGGAAAGACGCGCGGGCTCAGCCTGCCTGCCCAGGGGCCTGCCAGCTGAACCTGGCCTGGGGAAAGTGAGGTGTCGTTGCTGCACCAGCTCCGTTTAAGTCACGACCTAGCCTTTCTACGAATACGACGAACACTACTCCTCGTCGATTCTTCTTTCTGAGAGATATTAAGAGAGAATAGATTTCGATTTCTTTACTTCATATACAGATCGACTCCTAGAACAAAACACAGTTAACAGCCAAGATGGTACGTCTACCCCGTCTAGAACCTCATCCGGCGTCATCACTATCAATATTCCAGCTCCTATATGCCCAATCCCACAAAACGTCTAACAGTGATGTCCAAATGAAAATAATAAAGAAATAAACTAACTAACTTCATCAAGTCTCTCCGCGTCGCACCCCCCGCCTCCCACCCGACCCAAACCAGCAACACCACCAACCGCAGCCATCCCATCACCGCACCGTATCCATCGAAAGGCGCTCCCTCCGCCCCCGGTCTCCGCGACACGCTCCGTGACAACCTCACTCTTCCTGCCCAGCATGGTGTGCCTTCTACCTCTCACATCCCTGCCGCTTCATCGACGCATCCGCTCGAGGCCCGCCTGCTCGCGTGGCGCGCTACGCAGGATGCCATGAAGATGGAGACGCTGCGACGGGTGTATGGAATCGCGGAGCCTGTGAGACGGGGTATGGAGTTGAAGATTGTTCGGGAGGGAGAGTTCCGTCCTGCTGTTCTGGGAGGTGGGAAGCAGGCGAGTCTGCATGAGGATATTCTGGTGTTGGGAGGAAGGGATACGGAGGTTGGATGGGAGGATGTGTTCCAGGGTATGTGGTTTCGTTCTCTCCTATCTTGCTTATTGGTATTGTGGAAGTTAGATAGAGACGAGAGGCTGACTGATATTCCTCTTCTAGGAGACGAGTTCCGAGAACCGCCTACATTCCATGACGAGATGGAGAAGAGGTTGAAGATGGATTGGTAATTTGGGGATGGGGATCAGTCTGCGATGTTTCTAAAGCTCTTTTTTTTTTATTACTGTCCTATCTGGGAATCACGGAACAAGTGTTCTGGGAAGGAAATGAATCAAATTTTCAATAATTGATGGATGCGGATGTACCATAAAACGCATACAATACTACTCTAGACATCTTCGTGCCATGCGAATGTCATGATATTAAAACATATTATCCTTTTTCTGAGTGAAACAAAAATGTAAAGTGGGCACCTGAAAAGTGTTTACATGTCCTGTAGAGACAAAACGCCATTTCACAGGACATATTGCATCAATGGCATAGCACATGAACAGCCAATTCCATTCCAGCCGATCTCCGGATCTCAGAAGGCAACTAGGACGGTAACACAAACAAGCTATCTAGAACAGGTAGGAAGATAGGACATAGAATTCACACCGTTCATCGGCCAATAGCATCAAACGGATAAAAGCCATTTCCAAATCCAGAAATGGCAGGACAACGCAATGAGATGGTAAAACAGGTTTGGAAATCGAGGGGACGAGGGTGTTATGCCGCCATGTCTCCAGAGAGAAGACCAGGACAGGAAGGACAGACTGACTCGCGCTGATGAGTTCGATGTGCAACCTCAGACAGCAGGTGTGGAAGTTTCCGGGGGATAACTGAGTGTATGGAGATCGATGTAACATGGCAACACAAATCGCAGGGAGGTATCAAGGGGAACATATACGTAATATTATGCAAGAAAGAGGTCAACAAGGGAACACGTTGAGTACATGGAATGCAACTAAGACAAGATCAAAACGCCGTTTCCACACACCCGACGATTCCCAAAACACGGGTGAAGAATGACTGATCCAGACCAAGAACAAACAAACAAACAAGAGAGCATGGGACCTTTCGCCTAATGCGACAGACAAAGGTAGAGGAAACTAGCGGTAGAGAGTGGCAGTGATCGGTAGAAAATGACATTGCGATTTGAATGATGGGAAATGATAGCAGAGCGTAATCGACCGTTAGGGTATTCCGACACAGTAATGCGTAATCATCGCAACTGCCGGTCGTTGTGGAACACTGATTATAGAGCTTGAGATCTCTTATAGGATAACACACCGGCAGCGAGGACTTCTCTCACTGGCGTCCCGTTCCCGGCTGTACTGAGCTTTGGCGCCCTTCGTATCTTCTTCGTCGACGACTTCCTGTGGTTTAACAGTCATGTGTACGATATTGGGGCTATCGTGATTAAATCTCGAGTCTAAGGGAACGAAATAAGCATTATATTCGAGTGGTTCAGGGACGAAAAGCCGTACCTGATAAAGGCGCTTTATCTTCTAGCAGCTTGCCGAAATATATCAGACGAATTGCGCTAGGAGAGGAAGGAGGGGACTCCCATTCTGCCAATCGATTAGTGGTCTGACTCACGATATCTTGCGGAAATGCGACATCACGCCCATCCTCAGCTCCAGAACATACCTGGTCGCCATTCTCTCAAGATGAGTTCTTTTAAGGTATACACGCTCATCCGGTATGGATCGTAGTTTTCAACATTAACAGCTCGTTTTCGTAGATATTTCCCATCGATCTTGAACGGATGTCTCGCTCCCGTTATCAGCAGAAGAGTGATTACCAATGTTGGCCCTTCATCCTCAGCTTCCTTTGCAGGAGTATCAGGTTGTTCGGATGCGAATTCGCCTGCCAATGCGGCTGCTTTTGAATCAGAAGCTTCAGAGTCCGTGACATTGGTAGGTCTTGCCGTCTCTGCTTCACTTGGAGCAACAGACGGAGCCTTCGCAGTGTTATCGCCGCCGGGCGTCAGTCTCTCGATTGCAGCGCCACCTGCTTGGTTGTTCGTCGTGTCATCAGTGGTCGGTTGACTCTGTGAACTGCTGCCTTCAACTATCTCGTGGGTATGAGACGCCTGATTGTCTCGACTCTGGGGATCGCTTGTGAAGGGAACTTGGCCCCCTCGGACCTCCGTTGCCAAGTCCGATTCCGCGGTATCGTTAGAGGCCATCGCGATAGTCTCTGCGTGGACGATAAACTGCGATTGAGTCGAAATCGATAATCGCAATGAGCGACGATCAGAAAAGGAGGGACGTCACGAACGAGGGAGGGTGCTAGTGCTAGGGTATGGTTGCAGAAACGCTGTCGTGACGTTGCAAGGAACGTCGACCTCCCTTTTCCCCTGGGACTAAGCACAACAACGAGAGAGACTATCAAACGGAGTGATTACCGTTCGACAAACAGAGTTGGGCAAAGGAGAGGTGGCAGCAAAGGGATTGTAGACAACCCCTTTTCACGCTGGCCACGCGGTGAGGGATACAAAAAAGAGGGTGGATACGAGGGTCGCTGGCGGATGAGGAGGTGGTAGATCAGGGTCGGGGCTCCGAACTCGTCTCTCCACCAGACTCGGTCGAGAACGCCAGGAAAGCGGTGGGGATGGGCAAGAGAGCAACAGAGTGATTAGCTTTGAGAACAACCACCCGAAAATACTTCTTTTCTGGTAACTTGCTCTGTCTAGCTCTGCACTGAAATGGCCGCTCGGGCCAAGCAGACTCTGCGCAATGACCGCGGTTGGTCCTCAGGTGGCGGTTTTTGTTGCGTTAGACGGTCCAAAATGACAGACAATCCTAGTCGGATGCGGAGAAGACCCTGCTCCCAAGTTCCTTCAACTGTTCTGACACGCCGCAGTCGCTATCCGTACTGTTTGATGGGTGCACAAGTCCAAATTCAGTAGCTGAGATTTAATAACGCAGCGCAGATCCTCGGTTGCTCTGATATACCTGTATAGATCGTGTGTTGTGCTGCCTCGGGTCTGAACTATGGGACTGTTCCATTGGCCCTCATGCGATGCGAAAAGTGCTCCGGACCTATCATGCGTCTAGGCCGATCTTCTGACAATTCGCAACAGATAAAAAATATTCTGTTTGAAATACGTCTCCCAACCCAATAGCTGTATCTGTGACGAGACCAAGGCATTATTATGTCTCTAAAAATACGCAACTTCTTAGAGGATTCAATTCTATATTACACAGGTACTCTAGCGTGCTCCCTTGACTAACCACGGGCTGGTTATCAAACCCAGCACCTATGCCTGTTTCAACCTATGCCTGTTTAACTTTGCCATTTTAGCACTATTGCTGCGCGATTATTGCCACCTATGGTACGCTACGCGGGAAGTGCATAGAGTCCCAAACGCTCTCTATCATCGCCACCATTTGATGAGCAGTTTGTGACAATCAACTCTTGGCTGCTTAGAAGGAGTATGAGCGAGGTACCTCCTACACCTCATTGGGAGTACTCCACGTTGTTCATTGGCCATTCGGCACTTAGGTCATACAGACACCAATCTGCAAGCAATCTGGGGTTGCAGCCGACCGAACTTAGTGCTGTACACAAAGGAAATCTTATATAATCAGCTAAACACCGCAGCAGTAATACAATGTTGGTTTACAGGACTGACTGACCATTGGCGTCTAGAGTCAAGTGCGAATAAAGTCCCGAGTAGATGTTTTACAACGAATGTAGGAAAG